>CATIWR010072459.1:0-31552 GCA_949677035.1 Omphalea diandra
GGAGTTTATCAACTCCTTTTATTTCTTCTCGAGAGATTGATTCATATCTGCAAAAACAACACTTATTTGAAATATTAGTGATGATCAATCTACTTTGTCAAGATCAAAAGAGGTTCTAAACCTAGGATTAATCATCCTAGTTCAACATATATAAAATATAATAATTCATTTTATGTAAGGTACAAAATACAATAAAAAATATATAAAAATTTTAATACCTAAAAATTATGAACTTTTTACTTTGTTATCAACTTCATCAAAGGAAATGAAGTTATAATACATGACTCTTTTGAAAATGTGTATTGTGAACATTTTACTTTATTTTCAACTTCATCAAAGGAAATGAAGTTATAACATATGATTCCTTTGAAAATGGGCATTGTATTTTCTTTAAAAATTGTGAAAGGAGTCAAAGATAACTCTAGTTTTTTATTCACATTAATAAATAATGTTTTAGCACTTTTTATCACACCATTAGCAATGATATATGTTTTTTCCATGTCACAAGAGTTCTTAAAATTTTCAATTGCATGATTGAACATTACTTCTTGTATTTTTATCCCTTATAAAAATAACGTGGAGTTAATTTGTAATAAACATGTAAGTAAGTTCTAATGAACATTTAGACAAATAGTAATGAACCTAGAGTTCAATTGTAATAAATTTATAGATAAATACTAATAAATCTAGAACTCATTTGTAATGAATCTGTAGGTAAATTCTAATGGTCTTGTAGGCAAATACTAATAAATCCAAAGTTCATTTGTAATGAACTTCTAGGCAAATACTAATAAACATATGTATAATAAATTTCAGTGTGTTTATGCTTTTTTTAGAATAAATATATAACTTATTTAATTTTTATATAAAATAAAAATTTTAAAATTTTTTTTAATTCAAAGTAAGTAATAATAGAAAATTTGTAACATAGTTTTAAAATATTGGATCAACTTATTATAGGTAAAATAATAAAAACAAAAGAAGAATAAAATGTACAAAAAAAAAGGAAGAAAGGAAAAAAAATTGATTTGTGCACATTTTTGTTAAAAAACACGTGGTTCTTTCATAAAAAAGTAAAAAAGCATGTGGTTTGATTTTTGTTTCATGTGTGATAGACCCCTAGTTTATATTGGTATATAAACAAAAATTTTATGATATAAAAATTTATTAACAGATTCAATCAATAAATACTAAAATAATATTTTTATTAATATGATCTATATAGTCTTAATAACTAAACAAACTCTTTTTTAAAAACAAAATTCATTTAATATCTATTTAATAATTATAATTATCAAATAGTTTAATTAGATTAAAGGATTAATTTTCAATTCATATCAAACAATTATATAATTAAAAATATTTAACATTTAAATCATTAAGTACTTAAAATTTAGGTGTTAAAATTTTCAGCATTTAAGTTTCAATTTTATCAAACACCACCCTAGTCTAATCATTTTTATAATTCTCTAAAACTTAAGTATTTCAAAATTAATTTTCTCCACTCCTTATAACTTTGATTAATAATAAAAAAAAAGTCCTGCCTATGATTTTTCTCCGCCTTACCTTGTACCACGACATCAACGCTCTAATTAGATGTCATATTGATGAATTTTCTTCACCTTATTTTATACTACAACATCTCAAATTTCACTAAAAAATATAGATTACTATATCTCAGATAAATTTTGAATCTAATATTATAAGTGATGACTTATTAATTAATGATATAATTAATAATTATTGCTAAATTATCAATAGATATCATAATATTACTATTAATTGTTATATTTAATATTATATTTATTTTTAATCATAACATTTATTGTAATTCAATAATTTTTTAATAGATTAACAAAGTATAGATTATATTTTTAACAGTATTAACTATTTAATAAATAGTATATTGTGCTAATTAATGACAAAATTTAAATATTTATTTATCTAATATCTAATTAATATATTATTAATTTTGTTTCAAATTTAGTTTTGAATGAATAGTATCTATTTATCAGTTAATTAATTATTTGAAATACAAATTTGACAGTCGTTAAATTAACTGTTTGACGTGTAAATAATTAGAATTTTTATATAAAATAATTTAATTCCAAATAATTATAAATGAAAATAAAAATATTAAAACTATAAAATAGACGTTTGTTAACTTAATTATTTGACACATAAAAGATTAGAATTCTTATATAAAATTATCTAATTAAAATCACTACAAATAAAATAGATAACTAAAATGTACAAAACTATAAATATTTTTTTATATATTATTTATTTTTAAAATAAATATTATTTACTTAATTATATATTTTGTATGAATTTATTTTATTAATATTTTAAAAGATATTTTAAATCGATATATATAATTAATTATGGTGCCAAATTTAGGTTGAAACAAACAATTATCATATATTAGATAACTACTTATTTGAAAAATTATATATTAATTTTCATATCAGACTTTATTTTAGGCAAGCTACTATCATTTGTTAATTAATTATTTATTTGAGGTAAAATTTAATAGTTATCAAACTAATTATTTCACATATAATTAATTATAATTTTCATGTAAAATTATATAATTAAAATAACTATAAATAAAAATAAATAATTAAAAATATAAAGTTAAAATTAAATTTTATATATTATCTATTTTAAATAAATATTATTTAATTAATTATATATATTTTTATGAATGTTTTATTTTAAATAATAAAATATGAATTATTAATTAATTAATTGATCTCCTACTCGAGTTCAATTTTCACCTATTAATACTAGCTACTAATTTATTGGGACCCTTGCGGAACTATCTAACCACAAATTGTTGTTTAACAAAAAAATTATTAATTAATATATATTAAATTATAGGCACAAAAAGCGCGAATTATCGGCGAAGAATTTCGTAGAACAGGCGTAGACTAGACTTGAAAAACGTTTCGTACTGCGACGTTAAGTTGGATCAATCATGTAAAGGCTTATTGCCAATTCCTTTCCTTGACAACTCTCCACCGTCCAAAATGCAAAAACAATTTGCAAACCAATTAGTTTCGGTTTCCTTTCTTTGACTTCAACCTCTGTAATTCTTCCAATAAAGGGTTAATCTTGATTATCTTTTTAGCTTCGACTCCAAAACGAGCAACTGGCTTACAGAGCTGGAGGGGACAAGAGAGGAAAATGGCAATGCCGTGGGCCTTGACTCTCTGGATGCTAAAGATGGTGTGGTTGGCACTCAGTGGATGGGTCTCTTCTTGCTTGACTGTTGCTGATGAAGTTGCTTCCTCTCTTAGAACTGGAGATATTGGCCCTTTTCATGTTGGCTGATGATGATTCAGTTCTTTGATATCCGGTTAGTTTCTTTTTCTGTTGAACCTACAAATTGAGGTTATTTCTTTACACCAATTCCAGTTTGCTATATCTACTTCTTGATTGTGGGGTGATTGCTCTAAAATGGAATATTTTTTTCATTATTATTTTTTACATTTGGGTTTCAGTTCAATTTGGCCTCAGATATTGAATTTGAGTTGATATCTTTTGGTCTTGTTAAATTTGTAGATCATGAGAATTATAATGTTATTGCAGATAATTGATTGTTTAAAACGCTATTGGTTAGTTGTAGAATTTGCAAATAGCAAATATTCATATATAAGTTGATAAAATTACCTCTTAAGCGGAAGCAAACAGACGAATTTTGATTACATGGTAATCACACCTTATGAATGTTGGAAATAATGATTGTGATCTCCATGCAAAAGAACTGGAAACAAATTCGTCAGGAAATGGAGAAGGTAACGAGAATCTCTCCAAAATCACCCACACTCGCACTGTCTAGGTCACGCAGGTGAAATATTTTTTTCAGAGCTATACTAACATGCTTTACATATATATTGTAATCTTCACTTAATAGAAAATTAAGTTTAGCAGGAAACCCATTCCTTGTAGGATAAGTTTATAATCTCATCCAATCTCTATTTATCCTTAGCTTAATAATTATTTATTTTCCCTTTAAAATGTGAATGTTATTCCACATTTCCCACACGTTCACAGGGGACTACTAGCTCTCAATATAACTCATACACTTATACAAGACAGTGGAGCGACTTGACAAAACACAGTTGGAATCACTACATTAAGTTTCTACCCAACTTATGCCCCAAATTATCCAAAAGTATTTTCTCTATGCCCTAGACCATCTGATCACACCAGATTAAGTGCTCTCAACCCCTCTTGAGAGAGCATGAAGTAGTACTTAACCCTAACTCAAAAACTGATATATTAACCCTAACTCAAAAACTGATATATATATATATATGTGTGTGTGTGTGTGCGTGTGTGTGTGTGATTACTTTGCACACTGAGCAATCACCTGGGCTATGGATCATAAACTCAAGGTGTGTTATCAAAGTGTCTTCCTTAGAGGCTATATTTATTCATTTTATTTGGATATCTTTCTAACTATGCCTCATATGACTGCATCAATATCGTGGACTTGTATGACATAATCAAGAAAAATTATTCCAAAATCCAACTTTATATTATAGATTTAAGTTTTAGGGGCAAAATCTAATTTTAAGGCTCACATAGAAAGGGCATTTATCTTGTTACTCCTTAATAGTTCAACTTAAGTGCATGTGATATAAATTTACATGTTACAGTGGAGACTAACATATATATATTTTAAATATGTAGTAAAAACATTCTTATCTGACTTTACTTAAGCTTAATATGAATATGTGGATAAAATCCATACGTCATTAAGTCTCATCCTAGTCTTTACTGAGGCATATTGATTTTTGTACAACCTGTGTAACTTATTATAAAGCTGCAATGCAATTATTAATTACAATTCAATCATCTCATCCTATCCACCACCTAGGTGTTCGGGTGATCACTTTTGTGAGTAGGCTGATAAAAAATGTCACAAGTGTTAATAAAAGATCACACAGGTGTTGAGCACATGTAATATAAATTTACATGTTATGGTGGAGCTCTTACTTAATTGGACATCACCCTGTCAAGTACTGTATGAATTTCTCTCATATATTTCTTAAATATATATATTTCCAATTTTAATGAAACATTCTCATCTGACTTTACTTAGGCTTAGCATAGATATGTGGATAAAATCCATATTTGACTTCATTAACTCTCATCCTAGGCTTTATTGAGGCGACATGTTGATTTTTGTACAACCTATAAAACTTATTGTAACCACAACACGTGTTAATTATAATTCAATCATCTCATCCTACCTGCTACCTAGATTTTAGGTTGATAACTTGTATGAGTAGGTTGATCAAATACTTGTGACATTAAATATGTGTAAAAGTATCAGATAATATGAATATAATCATAAAAAGAACAGATACTTATTAAGATAAATAAAAATGTCCAACAAACAACTCTAGATATTATAATCTACAAAATCCTAATGCTCTAACATGAGTCTGAAATAGATCTAGAGTAGTAGGCTTTGTTAATGGGTTAGCCACCATATTGTTAATGGAAATGTGTTTTAGGTTAACCTCTCCTTGCTTGAACTTGTCATGAATGTAGTGATATCAGATATCTATATGTTTAGTTCGACCATGGTACTTTAATTTAGTGGTGGGTATTCAGTTCAAATTGAACCGAAACAATCGAAAACTGATTTTTGAAAAAATATAAATTGAACTAAATCTATCTAGTTTAGTTTAATTACTATTCAGTTTGATTTAAATTGAATTTTTTAAAAAATAATGTTTGAAATATTTTTAATATAAATAATAATATTTATAACATATTTTAGAATATTTAAATAGATTTTTATATTTCTTAATGTAAATAATGAATTTTAAATAACGTTCGATTATCTTGCTTTGATTTAATATAAGTTCAACTTAATTTAATTAATTTTAAATAAATTTGATTGGTTTAGTTGAATAAAATTTTTTATCTAAAACTGAATCGAATTGAATTAACCAATTTTTTTAAAAAAGAAAATTGAACCAACCAAAATTATATTTAAACTGAATCGATTGAACCAAATTAGTTCAATTTGGTCAAATTTTTTCAGTTTCCAACAAATAGAGGCCACCCCTACTTTGAGTCTTTAAAGAATTCTAATGCTGCCATATTATCAAAATACATCTCAATTGCCTTGTCAACTTGGGTAATGGCCTCGAGCTGGTGCTAGAATCTTCTCAACCGTAACCGTATAGCTCCTTGCATCGCTGTCAAACATGCAACATATTCAACTTCCATTATGGGTAGGTCTATGCAGCTTTGCTTTTTGCTGCACCATGAAATTGATCCTCCTCTAAGGATGAACACATATCCAGAGGTAGATTTTTGCGCATCTCTATCACCACTAATTCACATTAGGGAAGCTTTTTAATCTCAAATCTGCTCCATGGAAATAGAGAACAAGATCAACAGTACCACGAAGGTAGTGAAAAATTCTCTTAACAATTTTCTAATGAGCAAGACCTTGATTACTTTGATATCGGCTAATTAAATCAATTGCAAAACATATATCAAGGCCTGTATGCAACATAACATGCACCAAGCTCCCTATTGCGCTAGCAGAAGGAACTTTGTTTATCTTTTTTTCCCCCTTATATGTTTTAGGACATTGATCAAGACAAAGAACATGACTTTTACCAATAGAGTATCAATAGGTTTTGAGTACTATATGCATAATCGTTATAAGATTTTGTTTTTATAGTTGTCTTGAGACAAACCAAGAATTTTCGTAGATTGATTCCTCATGATCCTTATTCCTAGTACATAACTAGCTGCATCAAGTCCATCTCAAAAGTCGAGGACAATCATTGTTTAGTGGCATTGATATCTCCATTTTACTCCCAACTGAAAGAATGCCATCCATATATAGTGATAGAATCAACATTCCTTCATGTCTTTCTGACATACACAATGATTTTTGCCTATCACAATCAAACCAACTGAAGTGATGACTTCATAAAACCTTGGGTACCATCTTCTAGATAATTGTTTGAGACCATAAACAAATTGTTTAAGATGACACACTTTGTCTTCTTGTCCTTTGGTAACAAAATCGAGAGGTTGATCCTTATAGGTTTCCTCATCTATTCTCTTATTTAAGAATGTTGTCGTGATATCCATTTGATGCAACTCTAAGTCTAAATGAGTTAGTAAAACTAGGATCCAACTTAGGTAATTTCCACCATAGGACAAAATGCCTCTTCATAATCTATTCCTTTCATTTGGGTGTAGCTTTTCACTACAAGTCGTACCTTGTACATATTAATTGAACCATTCATCTTGCGTTTTATGTTTAAGACCACTTGTTTCTAATGGTTTTATTCCCTGGTAGAAGATTGACTAACTCCCATACTTCATTATTTACCATTGATTCCATCTCATCCCACATGGTGGGTAGCCATTGTGCTTTAGCTTATGAAGCTCATCTATATCAGAGAGAGCACACAAAAATGCATGAGCACACATTCAATCTCAAAAAGTCGATGATGTACATGTTTGCATTCATTTTTTCACAAATTACTTGCACTATATATGGCGACTATTTGGTGAGATTGTTATTCCCACCCTTCCCTAAAGATAGGAGTTTCATCATGTAAATCATACAATTATAATTCTTTGCGCAACTTCACCAATACTTAGGAATTCATTCTTTTAAAATTCCACTTCTTTGGACTCTATTTCTATCATGCCCATTTCAATGTTTTCCATACATCACATATAATTTCAAATATTCATGATACCTGATAAAAACCTTCTTGTTGCCCTTTAGGCCAAACTTCTCATATTCATGAGAGGTAGACTGAATAGGGATTTAAACTGCGGTCTCAGTAACTGTCGTGGTTGTGTCGTGTTGTAGACATATCACTATATCACAGCTAAAGTGTAACGATCGTAGTCGGTGTTGCTGTGAATTTTTTTAAAAAAAATGCACAATATAACTAAAATTAATATACTTACAAAACCTTTCATATAAATTAATTTATAGCACATAAATACAAAATTCTTTTATATAAATTAATTTTTTTTAATGTCCTACAATTATTATTATTATACATTAAAATTTTATCTTATTTATTCAAATATGATTTATTTTCATTGAATATTATTTAATTTCAAATATAATTAGGAACAAATGATTGTAAAATTGTTGGCTACTTTACATATTTAGAAAATGGGTATGGGTTGATAGTTTCAAAAAATTATTAAAAACAATAAATTCAATACTTTGTTAGGGATGGACTTCTTTGAAAAGACAATAAAGTTGGTCCTCACATCAATTCTCTTAAGAGTCCATCCCATTAGCCGTTTCACTTGTAGTTCTAATTAGAAAAAAAGCCACTAAATGTCTGGAACGAAGAAAAAAAAAAAAAAGAATAGAATGTACGAACCTAAACAGAGAATGCTATCTTTGAATCTTCTTCTTAATATTCATCAAGCACCAACAAATGCTAAAAAAGAGAGACATCTCTTCTCTACAGGCAAGAAGCTCTTTCCAAACGATTAGTACATATCCATCAATCAGGTCATCCTCTAGTTTTTGTTGTTCTTCCTTTCCTTCCTCTTTGTTTATTTGCTTCTTTTCTAATACGATTTTAATTATCAAAATTATTTAGTACACAATGTTCTTTTTCAATTTGATTTGAAGTTTTGGTGTTATAATATTTTTTGTTTCTTTTGAATTTTGTTTATGTTGTTTTATGTTTCCTTTGGATTTTCCTTCCCATCACACTAATTTCCTTTCAATTTTTCTTCCTATCACGTTGTGAATTGTCATTTCACTCGTTTGATAATGGAAATGGACGATTCATTTGTGATTTTGAAAATACTCCTTATTAATGGTTAATATCAGATCTAAGACCCCAATTTCCATTACATATTATCTTATACTATACTAACGGAGGATATTTAAAACTTTGAGAGTAAACATAACCAGCTAAGCCATATGATTTAATTCTTGTTATGATTACTTTCCTAGAATGGTTCCAACCTCTGAACAGATGAATCGAGTCTGCTAAGGCCAAATATCAATACTGTGAACCCCATACAGCCTTTCATAAAAGAGTAGTCTATATTCTTCATAGACCTTATTTAGTTGGACCTGCAGAAAATAAACTAAGACTCATGGCCTGTTTTCATATCTATAAGGAGAATCAGTTCTCATTATGGGCTGACGCCCTAGACAATCATTAGCAATTCAGAGACTTCCAAAGGTTCATGTGTGGCCAAACTAAAACAATTCCGAAAGAGATATAACCTTCCTTGGCAGAAGATGCTCCTTGGATACTCTGCCAGCTGGATATCATCAGAGCCTTTTCAATGACAGTAGTACGTGGAGTGAGTCATCAAAGCAATGCCTCCAAAATGATATGATAGAAAGAGAGTTTATTCTTGAACCAGATTTCATTCTTGAACCAGATTTCCAAGATCCATGAGCTGTATGATTATTATATGAAACATGATTACATGAATCACGAAGCAAATTAAAAGAAATATGTCGACAGCGATGACTCAAACTACAAAAATATAAATATTTCCCCATCTCACGAATCCATCCATAAATAAAGTAAAGTTAGTAGGGTGTGCTGTAAAATAATTGTACTGTGTGGTGTGAGCTGTAAAGTTTATAATTATTGTACGATGAGTGCTTTGCCAGGTTGAATATGTCCAACTTATGTCTGATCTCCTCTTCAATGTAAAGAGGAGCTGGTTTGCATTCAAGGCAGAAAACCCTTCAATAGAAATTGCCAGTCTAAAATAAACTATGAATTTCTAAACTTCTCTTGCTTATAGTGAACATGAATACTATTATTTTTCTTCTACTATCTTAAGAAGTAAAATAGTTATGGTATTAATTTTCTATGTATAAAATACTAAGAAGGTGCGACACTATTGAAAGACTTGTTAGCATGTTATTGCTGCCATATCCATAGTTGTATTCTATGCATGTGTATAATTGGTATACTCTATTATTACTACCATAGCAATAGTTGTATTTATGCATATGTAAAATTGGTATCAGAGCGATGTTGTTCGTTCATTTTGTAGGTGAATAGTATGTATGATTGAAGACTAGAGGCACCATGTCAACCATGGAAATGCCTCTTACTGTTACTACCCCTCTTAAAACACTTCATCTTATTCACAAACCAGTTCTACAGTACCATTAACAGTTACTATTCCTCAACTATCTTTAGAAGATTTTCTTCATATATGAGCTAAGCTATATACCAGATAATCAAAAAATGCAAGAAACCAACATCCATTTTCTCAACCCATATGATGTCTTTCAAAAAAACAAAAACTCTTGGACCCGTTCGATCAAAACTTTGATAAGACAATCTCCTAAAGCTATTAAGGAGTATGTCTAGTCCTTCAGTTTTGATCAATGTTCTATCCAAGTTGCAGGTGAAGAATAGTTCATATGTTTGGAAATCTCTTCAGAGTTTATACAACAATGAATAAGTCAGGGTTATACCCATCTCCATTTTAGTGTAATAAGGCTAGCAGTAAGTTATAACGAGAGGAAAGGTTTGCCTGTTTTTGCCAGAATTGCTTTACTGGATAATAGGTACTTAGAATATCAACACACTGTCATAGGGACTATAGAAACGTCTCTAAACGCTGGATTTGTTATGTTCACTTTCTATCCTAATTTTAATTTCTCTAAAGGATCCTCATATTCTAAGTGCGTTCAAGGTTCAAATATAGATCACTGGTGCTCCACAAGTCGCTACGGCTACAACGGATACTCTCAACTGCCAGATGTTCTATAGAATTTAGAACCATGTCATCAATCTTTCTCTTCCTCATGAGAATGATGCGTTGCTGATTGTGGCAGATTCGCAAAATGCTCTCACTTGCATTCATATCCCAAGGTAGATCACTAAAAGTGAACCACTCTGGCTGCTCCCAGAAAAATAGGTCACTAGCTATGAAAAATGCATGAGAATACTCATGTCAGTTCAGTCAACTGAACCGGTCTACTACAAATGAGATGATGAGACAGTAAAAACAAAGTATGAAATATCATCCTCTTCGTCCACCAATTCACTAGTATTCTTAACACAATTTATGATGACCCCACATGAACTAGAAATTGGTATGTCAATAGTTCACTTCATGACTGATGAAACTCAAGTATATCCCTTTCAAAGGGATGAACACTGTTTTTTTTTATGAGTGTAGATGCATAGTTTATGACTGGGAAGATGTTGACGACCAGTCAAAGAAAACAAGAAGAAAGGAAGGTGCTCTGAAGAAAGTCTAAAGAGAAGATTCAAAGGTCGACCAGGCCTCGTTGCAAGTCCAACAAATTGATCATAGGCTGGCGGATCATCAGAAGGATGTTTATGAACTGATGATTAGGCTTCAAATTCAGATTGAGGAAAAACACAAAGAGGTGATGAAACTGATAGATTATAAAGCCCAAACCTATAAAAATCAGGAGGATGACAGCTAAAATTCAAAAGCTGAAAGATCAGTTGGAAAGAATTGAGAAGGATTTCAAAGCTTCACAACAAATCTTGCCAAAGCATATCTTTCATAGTCCCTTTGAAATACCCGTATCTCCATCCTATGCGTTGAAACCTATCATAATCCATACACCACCAACTGCAGCGCTTGGACTCACTATTGATCTATTCCATAAGAAATTAAGATTAGGAAAGTTTCTATTAAATCCTGAGCTAAAAAGAACTCAAGATAATTTCATGCGCACAACCTCATCAGCTGAGTCTGTTGAGAAACCAATACCCAAAAATGACAAACCACTAGAAGCTCAGGTAATTAATCCCATTGTTTCCTATCTAGAAAAAGCTACCACCTCTATCTCACCCTTTTCAATGGTGAAATCCTAGGCTAAAAAATTCTCTTCTCATTCCTTGGAATCAGACTCTTTTGAAGAAGAAGAATCAACAGAGGATGAAAAGGAGGAAGTTCCAATTCAATTCATGGTTGGGCCCCAAACTGGGGAATCCACAACCAATCCTCATACAGTTGATCCTTTTGATAACATGGACACTTCCCGTCCTATCTCAAACATATCGCCTTCTTACAATAATGGAGGACCTTGGTTTTCACTGGATAACATTAGTTCGGAGTTTTATAGAGACAAGTTTCAAGAATTTATAGCTTGGATTGACTCTATGATGAAAAAGCCAGGAGTTGTCCTAAGAACAGTTTTAGAGGAGTTCTTAACAGGATAACTAGGAGAATGCAACATTGGTACATGACATGTGATGAGTGTTCAAAATTAAAATTGGTGCAAAGTTTTGGAGCATCAAAATTTTTGGAAATGCTATGCAGTGAGTTCGTTGGAAAGCCACAAGATTTCACTAATATTATCCGAAAAGAATTCTTTAATATGAGTTGTACTCTATTAAAGAAAGATTTAGATTTTCACTACCAAATGATGTCTAATAGGTATTATTAGTTAGGAGATCGGGCAAATCCTGATTTAAAACAGGTGTTTTTACCCTCACTCTCAGAATTATTAGTCTCATCTATGCACCAGATTATCAAACAAAGAGAAAAGTCTAACACTGATTTGTCCTTCAAAAAAATATATCAGCTAATGATCCAAGGTCTTGAAAAATTTTGTGATTAGAGAAAACTTATCCATCAAATGCTATACAAACAAAAGAACCCCTTAAAAAGTCATGAAAAAGATTAGACCTACTTATCAAGTGCAGCGGTGATGAGAAAAACTGTTACTATAATTCGAAAAAGAAGAAGCCCTATTGCAAGGTGAAAATGTCTAGGGTCATTTGCAAGGAAGAAATGAAGATTCTTTAAGAAAAAAAAGTACAGAAAAAAAGGAAGACAGATAGATGTTATCTATGTGGAAAAAAGGGGTATTTTGTAAAAATTGTCCTTGGGTATTTTGTAAAAAATTGTCCTAACAAGCTAGGCAAGTAGCCAAAATGATATAACAGATCCAAATCTCTACAGTAGTAGATTTGGAAGATACAGACGTTGAATCCTTATTCTTTATAGAGGAGGAAGCTTTTGCAGAAATAGTATTTGCAATTCAAGACTGTTCATCTTCTGATGTGGAATTCGACTATGGTGGACGCACTCAATCGATCTCTTTGCAATGTTATAATTCCTCTCTCAAGCTATCATATGGAGATTTCAGAGCAATTGGAGGGTGAAGAAACACATTTAATTCTCCTGGCATTTGTCCCCATTTTGCCAGAGAAATTCTTGAACCCAATAAGGCAGTGGCTTTTATCGATACAAGAGCTCATCTTTCCATGCTCAATCCAAAAATATTCCCTTCAAAGTTCTGGAAGCCTCACAAAAAATACTTCAAGGCAGCAAATGGAGAAATCTTTCATACGAGCTTGATAACAGTAAAATCCATAACTATCTAGTTCTTTTTTTATTGCAAAATCCACACAAAACTACTTGGATCGTCCTTGCTAGATGAGGATTTTGTAGTTGGGTTTGATCCGTATTGGAAGGTGTCAAAATTAAGAGTCCTACCCAAGCGCTTTAAGTTCAGAAATTACTTCCAACCTTATACCATAGTCAATTCACTATTCTTAGCCCAAACACTTTTAGCCCAAATCTCCCTAGCCTTTTCCAATATATACTAAGATCTTCAAGTCTATTGTTGTGCTGAAAGCCATACAAAGTTTCTAGCCAAACATCTAAAACCTCTGTGGACCAACTTAGACTTCTTCATTGGCTTATCCATTAAGTTAAATGAGGACATTAACATAACAAAGGCAACCCATTCAGGAACGAGTCCTGAAGACCTAAGCTGAGCCTAACCTATCAAGAATGTTCCCAATTACTGGGCTAAAAGGTTATTAAACCTATCAATTCTGATTGGGTCTGTCAGACGTTTTATGTCAATAAAAGATCTGAACAAGTTTGGGGGAAAAAGAGACTTGTCATAGATTACCAACCTTTAAACCATTTTTTAAAAGATGATAAATTCTCTCTCCAAAATTTCTTCACTGTTTGTTCATCTCTTGCAAGGAAAATACTTTTCCAAATTTGACCTAAAAGCAGGGTTTGGGCAGCGGAGAATCAAACTTGAGGATTGCCCAAAATAGAAATTATCAATGGAGTGTGATGTCATTTAGTCTCAAAGTGGCCCTATCGCTTTTCCAAAAGGCGATGATTATCTATGAGCTTATCCTTCACAATACCCTAATCTACATTGATGATGTGCCGATCTTTTCAAAAGACAAAGATTCCCACTAAATGATTTTGTCATAGTTTTTAGAGCTGACAAAAAGTTTCGGTGTCATGCTGTCACTCACAAAAATGCAAGTGGCTAAGGAAGAAGTGAAATTTCTTGGAATGTCATTCAAAGATGGCTAATACAAGTCTGGACCACACATCGCCACTAAGTTGCTAAAGTTTCCTGACAAAAACCTCACACAAAAATAGGTACAACAATTCTTGGGAATTACAAATTATCTGAGAGATTTTGTCCCCCACTTCACCAATAAAGCAAATCCACTATGATAGATGTTGAAAAAGAATCCTCCACAATGAAATTTCAACTAGACAGAAGCAGTCAAAAGATTAAAAGAAGAGATGCAGGACTTGTCACATCTGCAGATTCCCTCAACAGGAAAAAGAGTATTGCAAACGAATGCTAGTGATTATTATCGGAGAGCAATACTTTAGAAGAAAAGGGCAATGAAAAACGAATCTGTGATCATGCAAGTGATTGGTTCAAAGTCGTAAATTCACTGCCATTCTACCTTCAAGGAAATCTTAGCAGTAAAGAATGAAATAAAAAAATTTGAATTCCATCTGATTAGACATCAATTCACAACCTTCATGATCTTTCCCAAAGACGCTAGAATTCAAGGGAAGAAATGTGCCACATCCTCAATTACTTAGGTGGAAGAATTGGTTCAACAAATACATTTTCAATGTCAAACATATAAAAGGAGATGCAAATCTCATTTTGAATTTCTTAACCAGAGCACAATCAATCTCCTTAATTCACAAGGAAAAAATAATTCTTCTAATCCTAACGGCCTCATTTGCCTCATCATCCACACCACCACAACCATACTTGAAAATATGAGTTCCTCTTGAAATTTAACTTCCCATGACCTATTTAAAGATAACAAAGGTCACAATGGAGCAATTATGTCTACCAGTCCCTTTTTTTGAAAACATACGGTCCAATTTTCATGGATGTCTTAGGGTTTCACGTAACTTATCTCTTCTTAAAAGTCTATACCTTCTTAGACTTCTTTACAGCTAATGAGGAATCTTAGAGTTGGCTTGAAGAACTGCTAACTTTCCTATGGTACTTTTGCCATCTATACACCATAACAGTGGAGATACGTCCATATCATTTTTGGTTTTACCTAACAGAGGTTTAAAACAGATCAGAGAAGAAATTCAACCTTTAAACAGATTCCTATGGTTCTTATATGATTATCTTTCTAGAATGGTTCCAACCTTTAAACAGATGAATTGAGTCTGCTAAGGCCAAATATCAATATTTTGAACTCCAGACGGCTTTCATAAAAGAGTAGTCTATACTCTTCAGAGGCCTTGTTTAGTTGGACCTGCAATTCTATACTCATATGAATCAGTTCTCATTATGGGCTGACGCCCTAGACAATCATGAGCAATTCAAGGACTTTCAAATGTTCATGTGTGGCCAAAACGAAACAATTTTCAAAGAGATGACCCTCCTTGGCAGAAGATGCTCCTTAGGATACTCTGCCACCTAAATATCACCGAAGCCTTTTGAATGATAGCAGTACATAGGGTGAGTCATCAAACAATACCTCTAAAATTATATGACAGAGGGATTTTATTCCTGAATCAGATTTCCAAGATATATATGAGTTGTATGATTATTACATGAAACATGATTACATGAATCATGAAGCAAATTGTAACATCCCTATTCACATTCATTCGCATTATCACATGAATATATTTATTGCATAAATGATATGAAACCCACATGAACATATGCATTAGATAAATAATCATTTAGAGATGTGAATTGTAAAAGCACGACAATGATACTTGCACCGTTGCATTTGGGGACACTTTAACATATTTTTAGTGTTTGTATAGTTGCATGACAAATTGTTTTATGTGGTGTGCATGTTATAGTATCATAAATAATGATGTTTTAGAGCTTAATTAAAAGTATAAGGAGTACCTAGGAATTAGGAAATGAATGGAAGTGCTTAAGGAGTGAAGAAGAGGGACTAAAAGCAAAATTTTTAACTTTCAACCAATAAGAAACCAACCCTCAATCTTTTGTTTTATTTAAAATAAGAATACAAACCATTAGGGTCTGGTAAAAGAGGAGAAGGACGAAATACAATAAAAAGATGAGAGAAATAAAGAAAGAAGAAGAAGAAGAAGAAGAATGAGAGGGAGAAGAGTGAGCTCCCTAGGACAAAATCATAAGGTTTTCTGATTACGGGACAATAGACAAGTTAATTTATCTTTTTCTCAACTAAAATTAACCTCTCAAAACATGTTAATCATGCATGGTTAGGGAGAATCATGGAGTAATTGAGGTAGATTTCTTGGATGGAAGTTATAATCCAAGAGAACAAGAGCTGATTCTGTTGGTATTGCTGTTAGAGCAGAATTTTGCACCCACGATTTCGTAACCATAAAAGAGGAATTAGGGAAAGGCCAAAATACTAAAGTTGTAGCTTTATGTCTCATCTAAATGCCTATGAAACAGTTTTACTTGATTATGTGTGTGAGGAGATATGACTCTTTCAGTGGGGCTGGGTCACATATGAACCTAGATGATCTTAGTCTTCTATTTTCTTATATTTTGATAGTCTTATATTCTGATTTTGACAAAGTGCAAAACATGAAATTTGTAGGTTTTTATCCCCTCTAAATACTTGTGAATCAGTTTTGATTGATTTGTTATGTAGAAAGAGTTATGACTCATTGATTGAGACTGACCTTGTACCCGGATGAAACCCTACCTTTCTTTTGATTATGTTTTTCAAGAATTTGATGGTTATAGATTCAAAATTTGATGATGGTCCAAACTTGAAAGTTGTATATTTATGGCTGATCTACATACCTGTGAAATATTTTTGCCAAATCCAATATCATTGTTAAGATATTGTCCCTTTATCATGACTGTTCGTCAACATGTTACAAATTTGCTCACCCTGAGATTCGTCATTCATTTTGGTGACTTTATAGACTGACAACGTATTCAAATTTGGTGACCTTATAACCAATGTCAACATATATGACTTGATTTTTAGGTATATCTCAAATTTGGATGAAACTTGATTCTTTTTTTTCAAACAAACTAGACACATAAATACACAACATATTCAAATTTCAAGCCAATATCAGACATACAGAAAATGAGGTGAATTTTTGAATTTTGACCTGTTGCAATGTCATCTCACTCTGAGTAAGTCTTACATTTTTAGGTATATCTCAAACTGTACAAATCGGGTTGCAATAATAATCTATCATCAGTTACAAAACATGTAAAGGAACATTTTTCATGTTTTACTCATTATCTAATTCAGTCTATAAGGTCACCAAAACAAAGGATCAATCTCAGGGTGAGCTGGGTTGTAACATGTTGACGAACAATCATGATAAAGGGACAATATCTTAACAACCACGTTGGATTTGGCAAAAATATTTCACAGGTATGTAGATCAGACATAAATATACAACTTTCAAGTTTGGACCATCATCAAATTTTGAATCTATGACCATCAAATTCTTGGAAAACAAAATCAAAAGAAAGGTAAGGTTTCATCCGGGTACAGGGTCAGTCCCAATCAATGAGCCATAACTCTTTCCACATAACAAATCAATCAAAATTGATTCACAAGTATTTAGAGGGGATAAAAACCTGCAAATTTCATGTTTTGCACTTTGTCAAAATCAGAATATAAGACCATCAAAATATAAGAAAACAGAAGACTAAGATTAGCTCGGTTCGTATGTGACCTAGCTCTACTGAAGGAGCCATATCTCCTTACACACACAGAATCAAGTAAAACTGTTTCATAGGCATTTAGATGAGACATAAAGCTACAACTTTAATATTTTGCATTTTCCTTAATTCCTCTTCTATGGTTACTAAATCGTGGGCGCAAAATTTTGCTCTAACAGCAAAACAAATAGAATCAGCTCTTGTTCTTTTGGATTACAATTTCCATCCAAGAGATCTACCTCAATTACTCCATAATTCTCTCTAACCATGCATGATTAACAAGTTATGAGAGGTTAATTTCAGTTGAGAAAAAGATAAATTAACTTATCTATTGTTCCAGAATCAGAAAACCTTATGATTCTGTCATAGGTAGCTTACTCTTCTCCCTCTCCTTCTTCTTCTTTCTTTCTTTCTTTCTTTCTCTCCTCTTTCTGTTGTATTTCGTCCTCCTCTCTTACCAGACCTTAAAGGTCTGTATTCTTATTTTACATAAAACAAAAGATTGGGGGCTAGTTTCCTATTGGTTGAAAGTTAAAAGTTTTTCTTTTAGTCCCTCTTCTTCACTCCTTAAACACTTTCATTTATCTCCTAATTCCTAGATGCTTCTTATACTTTTAATGAAGCTCTAAAACACTATTATTTATGATACTACAAGATGCACACCACATAAAACAATTTGTCATGCAACTATACAAATACTACAAATATGTTCAAGTGTTTCCAGATGCAACGGTACAAGTGTCATTGTCGTGCTTTTATAATTCACATGTCTAAATGATTATTTATCCAATGCATATGTTCATTTGGGTTTCATATCATTTATGTAATGAATATATTCATGTAATAATGCAAATGAATGTGGATAAGGATGTTATACAAATAAAAAGAAATTTGTTGACAACGATGACTCAGAGTACAAAAATATGAGTATGTCCTTATCTCATGAACCTATCCATAAAAAAAGTTAGCAGGTGTATTGTAAAATAATTATACTGTGTGGTGTGAGCTGTAAAGTTTATAATTATTGTAGTGCTTTGCCAGGTTGGATATGTCTAACTTATGTCTAATCTCCTCTCCTATATAAAGAGGAGCTAGTTTGTATTTAAGACTGAAAACCTTTTGATATAAACTGCCTTTGTGTGAAATAAACTGAGTTTCTAAACTTCTCTTGCTTATAGCCAACATAATTACTATTATTCTTCTTCTACTATCTTAAGAAGTAAAATAGTTTTGGTATTAATTTTTCATGTATAGAGTACTAAGAAGGCAATGGCGCTATTGAAAGATTTGTTAATCTATTGCTGTCATAGCCATAGTTGTATTCTATGCATGTGTATAATTGGTATCAGAGCATGGTGTTTGTTCATTTTGTGAAGAAGATGAAGTGTTTTTAGAGGGGTTAGTAACAGTAAGTGTTGTTTCCTTGGATGAGTTCTTGAGATGGAGACGTATTCATATTTCTGTAGTTTGAGTCATTGTTGTCGATAAATTTCTTTTTATTTGACTTGTGATCCATGTAATTATGTTTGATCCATGTAATTATGTTTCTTGTAATAATTATACAACTCATATGGATCTTGGGAATTTGGTTCAAGAATAAAATCCCTTTTTATCATATCATTTTGGAGACATTGCTTTGATGACTCACTCCACGTACTGCTGTCATTTAAAAGGCATTGGTGATATCTAGCTGACAGAGCATCTTCTGCCAATGAGGGTCATATCTATTTGGGAATTGTTTTATTTTGGCCACACATGAACCTCTAGAAGTCCCTGAATTGCTCATGGTTGTTTAGGGTGTCCGCCCATAATGAGAACTGATTTTTCTTATAGATGTGAAGACAGACCATAGGCTTTGGTGTATTTCCTGCAGGTCTAACTAAATAAGGCCTATGAAGAGTATAAACTACTCTTTTATGAAAGGCCGTCTGGGGTTCATAGTATTGATATTTGGCCTTCACAGAGTCGATCCATCTGTTCAGAGGTTGAAACCATTTTAGGAAGATAATCATATGAGAATTCTTTCTTGATCTATTTGAATCTTTGTTGGGTAAGACTAGAAATGATATTGGACGTATCTTGACTGCTATGATGTATAGATAGCAGAAGTATCATAAGAAAGTTAGCAGTTCTTCAAGCCAAGTCCAAGATCCCTTATTAGTTGTAGAAAAGTCTAAATAGGTATAGACTTTTAAGAAGGGATAAACTGGGTGAAAATCTAAAATATTCATGAAAATTGGACCGTATGTTTTTAGGAGGAGATTGATAGACAAATAATTGCTCTATTGTTATCTTTGTTATCTTTGAATAGGTCGTGAGAAGTTGAATTTTAGGAGGAACTCCTATTTTCAAGTATAGTTGTGGTGGTGTGGATGATGAAGCAGATAAGGCTATTAGGATTAGAGGAATTGTTTTATCCTTGTGAATTAAGGAGATTGATTGTGGTTTGAATAAGAAATCTGGAATGTGATTTGCATTTCCTTTTATATGCTTGACATCGAAACTGTACTTATTGAACCAATTCTTCCACTTAAGCAACTGAGGATGTGACACATTTTTTCTCTTGAATTCTGACATCTTTGGGAAAGATGACAAATCCATAAGGACTGTGAGTTGATGTCCAATTAGATGGAATTCAAATTTCTTAACTCCATTTTTTACTACTAAGATTTCCTTAAAGTTGGAGTGGTAGTAGATTTCTGAGTCTTTGAATAGACCATTTGCATGAGCACAAATTCGTTTTCATTGTATTTTTCTTTTAAAAGTATTGCTCCCTAATAATAATTACTAGCATTTATTTGCAATATTCTTTTTCTTGTTGAAGGAATCTGCAGAGGTGACAAGTCCTGCATCTCTTATTTTAATCTTTTAACTGCTTCTGTCTGGCTGGAATTCCATTGTGGAGGATTTTTTTTCAATATTTGTCATAGTGGATTTGCTTTCTTGGTGAAGTGCGAGACAATCTTTCAGATAATTCACAATTCTCAAGAATTGTTGTCTCTGTTTCTGTGTGAGGTCTTTGTTGGGAAATTTTAGCAACTTAGTGGCGATGTGTGGTCCAGACTTGTACTGGCCATCTTCAAATGACATTCCAAGAAATTCTACTTTCTCCTTAGCCACTTGCATTTTTGTGGGGAGATTTGGGCTGAAAGTGTTTGAGTTAGGAAGATCCTTATTTGGCAAGGACGACCCAAGTAGTTTTGTGTAGACTTTGTAACCATGAAAGATTTGGATTGAGCATGGAAAGATGGGCTTCTGCATCAATAAAAGGCACTATCTTGATGGGTTTTGAGAATTTCTCTAGCAAAATGTGGACAAATGCTATGGGAATTGGATGTGCTTTTTCAACCTCTAATTGATCTAAAATCTCCATATGATAGCTTGAGAGAGGAATCATAGCATTGCAAAAAGGCAACGATTGAGTATGTCCACCATAGTCGGAGTCCTTATCAGAGGATGAACAATCTTGAATTGCAAAGATTGTTTCTGTAGAAGCTTATTCCTCTATGGAGAATAAGGATTCAATGTCTGCATCTTCCAAATTTACTGCTGTGGAGATTTGATTTGGATCTATTCTATCATTTTGGCTATGATGAGATGCTGATGAGGTTGTCTTTTTTGGGTACTGATTTCTCAACAAACTCAACTGATGAGGTTGTGTGCATGAAAGTATATTGGGTTCTTTTTAGCTCAGGATTTAATAAAAATTTTTCTGATCTTAATTTCTTGTGGAATAGATCAGTAGAGAGTCTAAGGTGTTCAAGCTTTGTAGTTGGTGGTGTATGGATTATGGGAGGTTTCAAGGCATGAGATGGAGATACAGCGATTTCAAAGGAATCATGAAGGGTATACTTTGGCAGAGTTTGTTGTGAAGTTTTGAAATCATTCTCAATCCTTTCCAACTGATTTTTCAGCTTTTGAATTTCAATTGCCTTCCTCCTAATTTCATCGGTTTGGGCTTTCTGATCTACCAGTTTCATCACCTCCTTGTGTCTTTTCCTCAATCAATTTGAAGCCTGATTATCAGTTCATAAACATTATTCTAATTATCTGCAAGCCTGTGATCAATCTGTTGGACTTGCAATGAGACCTGGTCTACATTTGATTTTATGTTTTTGAGGATTTTGTTTTACACTTGAGCATTGTTTGACTGCCAGTTCAAAACAACTTCCACTGGAGTAACCACTCAAGGGTTGACTTTTTGAATCTGTATCTGTTGAATTTTTTATATTTGTTATGGTTTAGATTTGGGTGTTAAGGTTGGTCTGGTCTGGTAAATGTGAGAAATCATAATTGGAGAATGGTTGTTAGTGCATACATATCTATGGTAATGGTTGGGTATAGAATGGTGATGGAGTAGGTAAAAAGGGACTTGATTTTTTTGGAGCTATATTAATATTTTTTTTAAAAATTTTTTTGAAAGTAGAGCTTTCATATATATTGTAGTATCCACTTAGTAGAAGATTAAGGTCATTAGAAATCATTCTTTGTACGATAAGTTTATAGAGTTCTAATATCATCTAACTCTATTTATCCTTAGCTTGGTAATTAAATAATTATTTATTTATCCTTTAAAATGTGGATTTTTTCCACACTATTTTTTAAGGTAAATATATATTATATCTCTAGGTTAACTGATAAGGAGGTGCTTAGGATTCAAATTTTGTGTCATTTGCATTGGTTCGAGAAGTTATGTTAGTATGTTAAAGAATTGCTCAACCCAAAAGTTCAAATTTTACTCTCTTATGATAATGAATAAATGGACTAAAATCCAATTTAATGCTCTGAATTTAAAAATGAAAAATTGGCACAATTGATTTATATATTAGTTGCTAATTATTACAAATTTTCTGAATTTAAAAATGAAAAATTGGCACAATTGATTTATATATTAGTTGCTAATTATTACAAATTTTAAATTTTCTGGCTGACTTTATTTGAAAATAAGTATCGAGTGCCCTATCATTGAAGTAATGGAGTCACATGCAGGCATGAAAGGCTTGTAATCTGATGACCTAGAGCTTTGGGTTAGTGGTATCAAACAAACATGTAAGTTCAAACCCTATTGTTTTGCTGTCACTATTGCACAATAATAATGCCAGTTAGCAAATTGTGGTTATGCAATGTATCAGTTGAATTAGTGGAGTGGGTGGGTGGGTAATTCTATATATAAGGCATTCATATGCAGTTTTTACAAATTTTAAATTTTCTGGCTTACTTTATTTGAAAATAAGTATTAAATGCCCTATCATTGAAGTAATGGAGTCACATGCTGGCATGATTGTAATCTGATGACCTAGAGCTTTGGGTTAGTGGTATCAAGCAAACATGTAAGTTGAGACCCTATTGTTTTGCTGCCATTATTGCAAAATAATAATGCCGGTTAGCAAATTTTGGTTATGCAATGTATCAGGTGAATTATTGGAGTGGGTGGGTGGGTCATTCTATATATGAGGCATTCATTTGCAGTTTTAGCAGCTTCACGCTTCAGCTCATAAATTTTCTATTTTAAAGGCTATTGTGAGGAATCCAGTGGCAGATATTGCAGGGATTGGGGCAGTGGGCATTTATAGTAGGTTTGATCTATTTCTTTCCCTTGTCTCCTTTGACAGTGTCTTGTAAGTGTAAAATACGCTTGAATTGGTTTACTGTATGCCATTATGCTACTCTTATATGGCGGTTGGCGCTGTGTGTCATATACATGTTTTCCTAAGTTACATCACCCGCTTATCATTGCTGTTGCAGATACCTAACTATGACTTCTGTTGGTCATGTGGACCAATAGCAGGGTGCTGCATTAATTTCATATAGGGATATGGAATATGAGTGTATGCAACATATTGACATTGGTGTAGGAATACTTTCTTCATCTTCCTTTGTTTTTATCATTTTTCCTTTTCTCTTCCATAATTAACTAACTGATATTACAATAGTTATTGCTCACTTTGGAAGTTATATGGATCACCATATCCTATGTGATTTTAATGCCGACTGATTTGGTTTACCATTTGGGGTTCAGTGGTTTACTTTTTTTTATTTACGTTGGTTTGAGATATTATAAGTTTTCATATGGAACTCTTCATTGTGATATAAGCACACAATATGGGAATGTGTCTGAGTGTCATTTTGCTGATTTTCCAAAATTTCTTGTGTTTCCCACTAATTTTAAAGTGTACAAATGTTATGCCCATTGGCTATTGTAGTCCAATATGGGTACTTCAGGGTAATGATTAAAGTTTACATCAATGCAGATGCAATTTCATAAATTTTGTTGCTTTCAGTTTGTGGATGGTCTTCATTGGATGTCAATTACCATTAAAGTTATATTATATTCTTTTGTTGTATCTAACTGAAAAAGAAAGGGAAAGAAATCTTGTAGCAATTGGCATGCATGAACTCTAGATTTTAGTTTCTCAAGATGGGCCTTTATAAGATATGCTGGAGATGCAATGCTTTCTTGTCCCTTGAAGTCATTCCCATTCTGGACAGGGCTTTGAAGCTTCAATAGAGTCTTATCTAACAAATCTAGTGGTTGTGTATGCTGTAGTTCTCTTTCATGTGCCTCTACAAGAACTCTCAAATTTGGCAGGGCCACTGGACAGATACTCGGGCTCACATTTTGTTTTACCTTTTGGTTACATTCCACGGTTAAAACTACCGTGTCCTGTGGATGAGTTATTTGGCTGAGACCTATGTTTTATGAATTAACCATGTGCATTCTGCTACTTAAAAACTTAGACAATTATGGTTGTTTAAAAACTTAAATAATATTTATTATTCATTCTTGAAACTTTATTCCATCAATGACATGCAGAGATTACATTTGTGCTCTCCACTCAGTCAATAATTTCTGTTATTAGTATGGATTTAGGTATTTGCTTCAGGGTCTGAAGGCTTGAAATATAATTTGATTGAATACCCTTATATTGAAGGACTAATTGATATTAATATTTGTAGACTAGAAGGACGCATTTCAAGAAAGGAGTGGGAAGTAGTCTGTTGGCCTGATGAACAATGAAATCAAAAGGTGTTTTTTCAGTTTTGATCACTTCTTTAAAAAATATCGATACCAGCACCATAGTTCAATATTGTTACCACTAGCCTGTCTTTCTCTTTAGGAAGTTATGGTTTCCACACAGTTTTGTCCCTTCAGTACTAACAAGGAGCACAGAGATAAGAGGGTCTAGAGATAGAAATTGACCAGCAGCTATATTTGGTTCAATTGTTCAATTCATGACCACTTAGAATTATTTCAAGAAGTGCATGAAATTTTTTTATCTTGTTGGTCATCAGCCATAGTTCTTTTAAAAGTTGTAAAATGTTGAGAGATTGTTTTAGCATACAGCTTATTTGGTGTTTTTAGAGTTGAAAATTGTGGTCAATTAGGGCTCTAGTTAGTCAGATGATTTATTGGGATTGGTTTATCAGTGTTTGATTTGGATTAGTCTGTAATGCATATTTAATCACAGTGTGGCTTGTGAGGTGGCTATGGCAGCTTGGTTTCTGAGTTGGCTAATAGGAGTAGATGGTAGCTGTCCAATGGTTTAGTTTTGATGGTTTTAAAATGGAAGATGTAGCAGGTGGTTACTTGAGATATTCCATGTTCTTTTGGCCTTATGGTCTACTTGACTCCATGTACTGTGCTTTCTCCTCATGTGCAACATGTTGTCTCCTTTAAGCCATCATTGCAGTATATGATGTATCTTCTTCCTATTTGGTGCTAGTGTCATTCTCATTAGCCTCTTCTGGTCTTGTGCTTAACAATGATGAGGATGTTGAATAAGAATAGTTTAGTTCACCTGCAAATATAAATTGTGAAGTATCATTGGGGTATTGGTTTGGTCACTTCTCTTATTTATGTTAACAATAATCTAGGAGTGACAGTTCTTTTGCTTAGTTATGGGAGTTCATATACCTGTTATGATACCATATCCTTGGACCTTTGTTCTTCACTTCATCCGTGAATGTGATTATTGTTTATCAAAATTGCTTAGTTTCTTGAACATGATTTCCCATAGTGTAGAACAGAATAGTGAAAGATATAAAATTTGATTGTAGTGAAGACAAAGTTGAACGAACCTGTCACTACCATGATTCTGAAGCTAGTAGTGTTACTCTGCATTGAAAGAGTGAAAACATAGTGCTTCATTTTATTCTGTTCTCAATTTTTTTTTCTTGCGTGTGCGGTTAATTAGGTGTTGTGATCCTAACAACTTTACTGAAGCTGGAAAATCCTCAAATTTGCTTTGTTATTTTGTCATTTCAAAAACTCTTAACCGGAATTGATTAATGCAGGTCGTAGTGACAAATGTGTGAAGAGGATCAAAACGGGACTGATCCATGTTAATATTAATATTTATATTGCTCCAGTAATTTAAAGATTGATTAACCATTTAAGTTTTTGACAAAAGAAAATAACAATATTATTATTATTATTATTATTAATGATAATACTAGATAGAGTAATAGTAGGAATATGCTTTTTTTTTTTTTTGGGTATAAGGAAGGTGCTCAAAGTGCAAAACTAGGAAGATAGATTCCTAACAGAGAATATACCCATTTAATCATAAACTATCCAGTGCTTTACTTCATCAGGGGGCTCTTGCAATCTGTGATTTCTATCAGGTAGATCAATAGCATGATGAGCCAACCTATCTACTGCATTGTTGGCTTCTCGGTACACATGCCTGATTTTAACTTTCTAGTCTCTCTCTGACAGCCTATGGATGCTAACATTAGTGATAGTCTTTTTTTAGCATGATCTGAATAGCATATTGGCTGTCAGCTTCAAGTTCTAATTTCTTCACAGCTAGACTCCAAGTGAGCTCTAAGCCATTATAAATCTCCCATACTTCAGCTCTTGTTATGGAATGCAATCTTATATTCATGGCAAACCACCCACCCACCCAATGACCCGCACAATTTCAAGGAATAGTAGGAATATACTTATAAGGAAGCCGTTATAGTGAGTTCATCTATAAATGCAATATCAAAGTTCATGAAAAGAAAAGAAAAGAGTTCATTGAATTTCATGCCAACAAAAAAAAAAAGAAAAAAAAAAAGAGTGAAATAGGTCAGTTGCAAAAGAGGTTTTACTAAAAAAAAAAAAAAAAAAAGAAAACCAAAGCTTGTTTTTTGTTCAAGAAAACACCATTGATTCTTAGACCAAAATACTACAGTATGCTGTCCATGTTTCTTTTATATTTATTGCTCATGTAAGTATTATTTGTGCATACCAAAAGCAATTTTGCTTTATAGGCCAAAACTATTGTTCAACTGAAAGTAATACATGTCCTTGTTTTACAAGTTTTTTTTTTTTTTTATATACACCGATGAATTGCTATACAAGAATCTAAAAAAATTTATATGAGATAGGAACATATGCTTGGTACTTGAAGAGAATGCTTGATTTTATTAGTAAATTAACATTGTGCTGGACAAATATGAATGTTTTTTTTTTCTTTTCATGTTTGCAATAAAATATCATAGAAAAGTAAAAAACAAACTTATGAAATTGAAAGAAAAAAATTTTTAATTAATATTTTGATATATTGATAAGGAAATTAAAGTATAAATTGGAATTATGAAGGACTTAAGTTTAATGTGGATTAAGATGTGCATAAGGACTTGATACATCAAGGATTATGCATCATAACTTAATACATCTGTAAGCACTGGTTTTGGGTTCTTAAGATGCGGACCCAATGATAAGAAACTGCTTGAATTTTTCCTCAAAAAATAGGGGAAATAGTCCCGAAGAAAGTGGCAAAAGTTTGGACAGTCCTTGAACTAAACCCACAACCAAGGCCAAATAAGCTAGCTTGGGTAAATGGGTTGTGCAACATATTAAGCAGGGCTATACAACCCAATAATCAGGGTTATACAATCCATTCTTAACCCCCAGAACTTTTTAGAACTAGTCCCCTTTTTAACCTTAGAATTATACAACCTTGACAAATGAATGTATAGCCCACATGCAAACTCTAATTCCAGAAGATCTATCTCCCTCTCTGTGATTGGGTACAAACAATTTTGGCAATCAGAATCGTTTCAAGATCTGTGCACTCATTCATCAACTATAAATACCCCCTATTTAATAATGAACGGGAGGCCAATTTTTCCTACTTTGCCAAAATTGTCTCCCAAACCTTAAAAAATACCTCACCCAAACAAAAATCGCAAAAGCCACACACCCAGTCAAAATATCCAAGGTAAAACCAAGATTTGCGCAAACTCTTAGCATTCTTTTCCCTTACATTTGGAGAAATTTCTAACATCAGAATGCCTCTAAGGGCAAAAGATAATATTTAAGGCATCAAGGGACTCTTCCCTTTACCCCTCTTCTTCTTCTTCTCGTTCCCCTTTTTCTTTTTAATTTTTGTATTTCGATTTCAGTAGCCTTCAATGGGCTATACAACTGAGTAATGGGCTGTATAGACTCCTGAATAGGTTGTACAAACCTCTTCATGGTTGTATAACCCATATTACTGCTCATACTGCTTTATTTCATATGTGTTTTATAAGTTTTTCTTGCTCTTTTATGATCTTGTGAGCCTTTTATAGTAAGAATAGGATTCTTAGAGGCTGCGATGATAAAAATACATGTTTTGGTTCACATATGTTTTCTTCCTTATGCTTTGTTTCCTTCATGTGCTTAATCATGAGAAGATGATAGGAAGAGGTTTAATAGAATCAAAGACCCCTAGATTTATCATTTTCAATAGGAATTTATGTTATTTATCTTCGGGATTTATCATTTTTCTCACCACTAACATGGTGGAGGATGGGGCAGCCATGGAATAACATATGGTTTGGGGTTCTTGTTCTCCTTATGGCACCACTAACCATATATGCATTTGGGAGAGGATTCACTATCCAAGAACCCCAATTTGAGTGTTTAGTATTTTGTTCTGAAGAGCTTTTTAACATTTTTTTTTTGGTGTTTTGGTCATCTCTCATTCTAGTTGCATACTAACCTTTTCATGGCTAGAAGTGTAACTTCTGTTATTCTTGGCAATATTCAAAGATGACTAGGGTACATTGGGAGAGGATTCTATCATCCTGACCCCTTATTTTGGTACTCACATTCTACCCTAAGTGCTCTTTAATCTTTGTTTGTATGTTTATTATGCCATGCCTTCTTCATTGATGTCATTACATGCTATTATCATGTGGTATGTTTCATATTGTGCTTTGTGTGTTTAATGGTGTGCATGGATAGTTGGTTAGGCCTCTTGAGTAATCCTAACATGGCTAATGACATTGGACATTATGAACTAATAGGTTGAGACCCTAAAGGACGAGGATGAGGTAGTATTGTTCCTTTTGAGTTCTTATCATTTTGAGTATATTTAATGGTTGTTTTCTTTCCATTTGACTTATGTTTTATGGACTAATTTATGTTCATTTTTTTAGGTTAGGAAAGCTAATTAATGTATGCTTTTTATCTATTTAAGTTCATTGCATGATAATCTCACCATTTGAATATGTATTTCCCATCCCCGCTTTGTATATATTATTTATTGCTTTCTTGCATCATGTATAGCATTCATGCATTGCATACTTGATTTTTATGGTTGATGGCTTGTTTAGATGGATGTGCCTAGGTGGATAAATGGAAAATTGATTAATAGAGGCAAAGCATAAAAATGAACCATTGATTGACCAGAGGTCGGATCCTTATATCTGGGCGACTTGGGGGTGCCTAACCTTTTCCTAAGTCTTACCTAACTCTCGAACTCAATCTCTGTTGGGGTGAAGATGGATTAGACCTTCTAAATGACTTAGATAGACTCAAAATTTGTCACTGTCAGATTCTTATCCGAACCAAAGTTGGGTGCTAACTTCATATTTCACATAGGGATGTTACCAAGGTATCGTTCCATCTTGACCCCAATAAAAGGTATGAGTTGCAAGCAAGATTCCACTCATTCGATCATTGTTGCAAAATTCAAAGTGCTCACAACATCATGGATTAAATAAGGGCAATCAAAGTTTAAACCTTTATGAGATAGGTAGAGAGAATAAAACACACATGAATATAGATTTATAGTGGTTCGACTCAAATTAAGTTTATGTCCTCTCTTTTAGATCCATTAGATATTTTCATTAACCATTGGCTTATAGGTGCTATTGAAATACATAAGTGAATTTATCCAAACACCATTTAAGCCTTTATAAGGTGAATTTATAGACACCACTTAAAAGCCTTTAACAAATAGTTTGTGGGAACTATTCAAGCATTTTCCTAAGATAGTTTGCAAATACTACCTTAAACCTTTCAAATAGAAATGGTTTAAAAGTTTTATTTCCTATCTAAGAGTTTCCTTACATAGGACTTACAATTAAAGTATAAAGGAATATTCTCACACTCAAGCCCTTTGACAAATGAGATGTTACCTCTTTAGCTTACTTAAGTGAGTTGGAGTTTAGTGTTATTGATGGAATCAAAACAATCTTCTTCTCCTTTAAAGGATAGTTCTCATAAGCACTTAAAGAAGACTTAGTTCAATCATATGAACTTTAAGACTTAAGATCACTCTTAGAAGCTTTAAAATTATTCAAAGTATGTTTATCTCTTTCACCATCTGTATTTTTGAATTTCAAGCTTTCGGTCCTTATACTAGTGAGAAAAGAAATTCGCTAGTAGACATAGAGAAAAAGCCAATCAGATTGTCAATATCGTTGTTAGAGCCATTATCAATGGTCATTGGCATGATTCAGTGGTGGTTGAATGTTTAATACCTGATTGGTCTTGCTTTAATTATTGTTAAGTGTCATAGCTTCATTTGTCTCCACCACCATTAAGTCTATAAAATGCTCGTTAAAGTGCAATCCATGCTCGTTGTGATTTTTTCAATATTCATTAGATTTAGTTTCTTGAGCTTAGCTAAATTAGTATTATCTATGTGAATTCTTAATGATCATTGAGGACATTCAATGCCTCATTGAAATGTCAACCATCATCGAGCTCTTTATTTCTAACTATTGGAGTGCTTTAAGGAAAAACTTAAATGCTTATTGGATTTTGCTCACACTCATTGGTAGCATCCTCAATTGTCAATAGGGCTTATGACATACTAGAGCAATTCTATTGAACTTTTCCAATTGTTGTTTACTCTTCAACTCTCATTGTTCTATTTAATGGTCATTGTGTTAGTAATATGCCCTAGGTTAATTTTTATTAATGGACATTTTTAATAATGTCATGGTTATATTTTATTAAATATCTTTATTATATTATGTTTATAACTAAATGATAAATTTCATGATTAATTAATTGTACTTAAGGTCATTAAGCATGTGACTTGATAGTAAAATCCTTAGGTATAAAGATTTTTATTCTAAATTATCCTTGGTTGATTATTATTGTTGGGATAGTATATATTTTGATTGATTACTATATTTTACTAGTCATAAATATAGGATATTAAGTCAAATATATAGATACATACATAGTTGTCAAAATCGCGAGTTGACTCGTACGATTTTACGATTTTACGAGTCAAAATCACGTGAACGATTTTAATCGTATATAAAATCGGATTTGTGGTAAAATCGGGTGAAATCGAGTTTTGACTCGTTAAAATCGGT
>CATIWR010072462.1:0-22166 GCA_949677035.1 Omphalea diandra
TATAATCAAGCATATAATTATAATTAAGCCTATAATTATGATAATTACTACAATTAGAATATAAACACTAAATAAGAAATTTACAGTACAAGACATAAAAATATTCATATCAGTAACAGCCCCTCTCAAGCGAAGCATCGGATGACCGTAGGCGAAACTTGCGCAAATGTGATGAAAAAAGAATCTGGCTCAATGGTTTTGTCAATATATCCGCAATTTGATCCGAACTTTTTGTGAACCGAATTTGGACAATATCTTATCGTATTTGATCCCGAACAAAGTGGTAATTAATATGGATATTTTTATTTGGGGTAGAATATCCAGCTGGAAATGATCAAATCAAACAATCAAAAACCCAAATTAATGAAAATTTGACTTTTTCAATAAAGTAATAATTTTTGAAAGATAACTTAGATCAAAGTGGAAAAAGAAAAGGATAGTTGTGAATAATAAATGAACAGAGAATTGGAGAAATGATATGCAAAGGAGGGTAAAGGAAGAGAGGGAAATAATAAGGATGAGAAGAGGAATTTATAAGGCAGAAGCCATTATCATGAGGAAGAAGAATTCAAAAGAGAAAGGATTGGCTTAGAGAGAGAGAGAGAGAAGGAAAAGAGGTCATTTTTGCGGAGTTCTTGAAGTTCGATATGCAATTGGAGTTGACGATTCATGGAAATTGCACCAAAGGCATTGGATAGAGCTTGTCAAGCAACAAAAGAAGAATTAAGGCCAATAATGAAAGGGTACACCTCTTCGGTTAAGGATGTCAGAAGCCATGATTGAATGAGCTGGTCTTTTTTGGAACCAATCTAGAAATTCTTGATTTAGTTTTGGAGTGGGATCTGTATCTAAAGTAAGGATGATTTTAGAAGATGATGGTTTTGTTCTATCAATGAAACCGTGCAAATTTTGAAAGTTTAAGATAAGGCCGAATTGAGTTTTCCACGCAAGATAGTTAGTGGAATTCAATTTAATAGAGAAGGAAGAAGAAGAATCAATGGACAAATTAAAGGAGGAAGAAGACGATGAAGAGAGAGGAACAAGAGTCATATTGGATCAAAGATAAACAATTTTACCAAAAGCTCGGACTTATGGATAGAGGCCCAAAGATCTCCTTATGCCATAGTCATAGACCCAATCCACCACGCTCCACAGCTTTTCTTTCATTAGGCAGGGACTCGGCACCTCTTTGAGGATTCTGTGGATCGAACCCATGACCAGAGGATATAAGGGGGGCTCTGATACCATGTAAATAATGAGAAGAAGAAAAGAGTTTGAAGAATTTTGGAAAATATGTATATTGATAAATGCAGAGAACCAACCTTATATATAAACCTACTTTCCTTGTATACAAGCCTATAATTATGCCTATAATTAAGCCTATAATCAAGCCTATAATTAAGCATATAATTAAACCTATAATCAAGTCTATAATTATGATAATTACTACAATTAGAATATGAACATTAAATAAGAAATTTACAGTATAAGACATAAAAATATTCATATCAGTAACACTTGTACCTGGTTATTCATTATCCCTGGTGTTTTTAATCATATTCTTTAGGCATAATCATTCATGATGCTTGAATTAAGCAATACTAGTAAAAATCATAATTATTGCTAATCAGATTATTAAAATTTCGACAATATAAACCATCGGAGTTAGTAGTCTAATTATTCAATGTATAGTAGTACCTCATATGTTACACTAAATTAATAAATAAATATACACAAGCATGAAAAAAATATGTATTTATACATTTAAAAAATAAATAATATATAAATAATAAAAATGTGTCACTGCACTATTTGTATTGTGAAGGAAATGAGATACAATTCCTATTTCCCAGCAACCCTCGAAAGAAATATTTTCATTTGCATCAAAGTCTGCAGGTCCATGCAATTAGACGTTTGGCACCATGTTAATTAATTTAGGCATAATGTTGCATATGAATTGGATTTGAGCTTTTGGGGCTAATTACTAACTAATTGAAAGATTTAATTAATTATGAGTTAATATTCTAACAGATTATAGCAAAGAGTGAATCAGAACTCTGCCATAAATTATGATATCATAGTATGTCTTATGTGGGCAGTAAGGGGATGGGGTCCTTGACAAGGATCTTCAGTATACTATTGCCAAAGGCTTTGATCATATTTCCAGATGAAAGAAACAAATGCTTCCCTAAAAGGGATGGCTTGGAAATGGACATAAAAATCCGACAAATTAACATTGACAAATTTGCAAACTAAGTTGGTTACACACAAAATCTCTATCATCTCATATACGATATATATCCACACACGTAGCATGCCAATCATATTGATTTATCTGAGCTCCATATTTCATTTTGATAAGGAAATTGATTCTCTTACTGCTAAATTTTACTATCTCGATAATTATTTGTAAATCTTAGGGCAGTGAGCTATCATCCTCGTGTACTTACATAGTACTATAGGGTCCTGTCAAGTGAGGTTAGTAGTAGGTTGAGCAAAACTGCATGGGTAGTGGGTAAGAGTGAATCTTAGCAAATATAATAGCAGGAAATAACTTATATATTATTGCAGAATTGTGGCTTACTTTCTTGAATTGAACAAGAACCATGAACTAAGATCACAAATCCTGGAAATCCAACAAAATGCATTGTTTTGTACACAATATCAGCAATTTTACTGGTAGCAAGATAACACTCTCCATACTTTGGGTGAATCATACATTTGTAAGCACAAACAAAATCAGTCAAACATTCAATTCCTAAAACCTCACTCAATTCCACACTTAAAAATTCTTGATATTTACTAGCTTTTCACGTGTTGCTTGCTAGACAAGACGAAAAAAAAAAATGCAAAAGCAGGTTTCACATTCTATAATCACAATCGTTCCAAATATCTATATTACAAGTGTTTATATAACTCATTGCTTCAGAATTGTTAAGGACAACAAGCAGTTGAACTCCTCAGTTGTGAAGATTTTAGTGCCGTCCATTTCTAAGCTCATCGTGTCTTCCTAACGGTATTGGTGGATAGAGATCCCTGGACCGATTAATTGAAGGATTAGAACCAGCACTGCTCTTTGCATCTCCATTGGAAAGTGACATTGACATCATTTGAAACCGATCCTCCATCATATTCCTAGGCATATTATGAGCAGAATCAAACCTGCCACCTTTTTGCTTAGCCTTGGTCGACTCTGTGAGGTTCATATAGCTTGGCTTTCTGTTACAACTCTCTTCTGTTCTGTCCATCACAATCGTGTTGCTAGACATTGGAATTGGAGAGACATTTCTAGATGAAGCAGAATCTGAGGTCTCATCATAGATGGATTCAGAACTTGGGGCAGAAGATGAGAGGGTAATATGACTAACCACAGGAGGTTTAGCTAGAACTTTTGTTGTGACATTGTTTTTTCTCACTTTTATTGAATCATTTATGGACGAATGTGAATAGATACTGGCAATGTTAACTTCACTTTTTCTCGAAAATGGAGTCTCAGAATCAGTATGAATTTCTTCAATCAGTCTGTTTTCCCAGGGCTTGGCTGCCACCCACCTGTCTAGCCAGCTCCATCCGGGGCTGCTGCTGTTATCCACACTTTGATTCTTGAGAGACAATGCTGGCTTGTTTGTTCTTCTAGCTGGGCTTGCACATGATTTTGATTGCTGAAAGCACAAAAAAAAATTGTGTTATTAAAATCATGTCATGTCTATGTCAGCTGATTTGTATCTGTGCAACATAGTCCAAAACTGAAAGCAGCAAATAAGTCACTGCATTTCTATCTAGTTCACATTTTCCATTACCTGTTGAGAGAGGGAGTATGCAAATGTTCTCTCCCTCTTAATGGCTCCTTCTTGCCTCATTAGCAATTTAGCTCGAACTTCATCCACAGTTCCCTTCTGATCACACCATCCCTGCTAACAATTTTGAAAGTTCACATATTTTAGACTAACGTCAGCTAATCATTATATTATAGACGATAGAAAACGGAACAAAACTTTAGAATTTCTAACTGTAATACCTCTGCCTGCTTGGTACGGTCAGGTATGCCGTGTTCATCCATTGATGTCTGCACATCTTGGTCGTCTGAAGACATTTTGACAGCCTGCGCTCTCACTCTAGCCTGAACCCTGACAAGAGCTTGCATACATCTCAATGTCACAGCAGCTTGCTTTCTGACCTGGCGACCCCGAAATATAGCTTGGATCCTCACCACTGCTTTCAAGGCCCTCGAAGCTCGTTTTGCCTGCGGTTATTTGAAAATCACCAGAAACAAATCAAAATGTCAAAACCCAAAAAAACAAATTATCAAATTCGTTCAAAATACAAGAGAACAGCATATTTAGCAAGCACTATGTAAATTGAAAATCTAAATGATTAATCAAGTGGAAATCACAAATAACAAAAATTTTAATAACCCTATCCTAATTTTTTTTTCTCCTTCATTATTTTCCCAAAGCAACAAAACGAAAAATGTGTTCAGAATTTCTAAATATCTTATCTTATTGTTCCCTTCATTAATTCAATCAATTACCTCTACGAAATGGAATCTAGTGAAAAAACCTTTTAGAATGCTAATCTGCAACTTACAGCTAAAAAAATTCTATTTAATTCCTAAAGAGTTTCTATATCAACCAAAACTAGGTGATTGTAAAGAGCAACTGAATTCAACTTCACTCACTAACTGTCTAAAATTAGCTCTCAGATAATTAAAGACTACGGCTATACTGTAACTTAAGTTCTTAGAGCTCAAACTCGCACATAAATCACCTTTAGAGCCAAAATAAAATAAACCCATTTTACCAGCAAGCCTCGAAAAGCGGTTTGGATGCGGATGGCAGCCCACTCTTGCTTGACCAACATGAAATCTCTAGGCGGGGCTCTGGCCACAGCAGCCATGGCAGCAGACAAATCATCAAGGGACGAATAATCCGACGGCTCAGAAGATGAAACTTGGACCCTTTTGAAGCCCTTGGATGAGAAGGATTGTCCAAACCCCTCCGATGAGCTCCTCCACAGCTTCCATTTCTTTTTTTTGCCCTTATCGTTGCTCTGTTTCTCCTATAAATATCAAAATAAAAAGAAAATCAAGAAATAAGCAAACAAGAACAAGGAGAAAGAATTTTGTTGAAGATTACACTTACATGGTGGGTTGATGGAAGTTTTTTAAGGGTAATTAGTGATATCAGCCAGTTTCCAGAATAACCCATTTGGTGGAATTAGATGGCTATCCTTGAAAGTGAATTAGGAATAGAAACGAATTCTTAGGGATGGAGTTTGAACAATTTTGAGTTGGTGCTGTTATTAGGGGTGAGAGCCGTTTGAAATTTGAAATTTTGAATAAAAGGAGGAAACAATTGTAACGGATATATGGACTTTTTGCTGTCTTGATTACATAGCTGGATGTCTCTTATTAAAGGGAAGATGTAATTATTTATCAATGATTAATTTGAGTAAATCACCGAATTAATAATATTTAATGCATTTGAAAATGGAATAAATTGTAATTTAATATTGTTAATGATGAGTATAATTTTTTATTCATTTGAACAAAATATACATAGAAATGATAATGGATAGGAAACTCTGCCCTTTTTCTCTCATAGGGCAAAGGTGATATCACACTCTCACTCTACAGGTTTCCATGAGGATTCACTTTAAAGATCATGTGAAAACCTAAAAAAATTAAATGTCTTTTTATAAATTTTTGTATTTATTAATTGTATATATAAATATTTTATATGCATAATTATATAGTTTTATATATTTATTAGTTTATAAATATTTTTATTTTATAATTTAATAAATTATATTTTTAAAAAATAATTTAAAAATAAAAAAATTATTTCAAGGGGATCCCCGCAAATACAGAAATCAAAAGAAATTTCTTTCGTCTCGATGGCGAAGTAAGAGATAGCCCCTTGCTCCACCTTGTTGTCATTCTTAAATACACATTGAAGTAATATTTAATCTTTAAAAAATGAAGTTAGACCATATTACGTAATAGCAACTTCAAAAACTCTTAGATATGGTGGCTTATTAAACTCATTTTGCTATTTGTTTCAGTATTCTTTCTTGGTTAATGTTTTAAAACTCGGATTAGATAAATTGCTAGACTAATTAAATAAAAAATAGATAAAAAAAAAAACTACCTTGGTTAAGTCTAAACCAACTTATTTTGATATTATAAATTTTTTGGTTTTCTATATTTTTAAAGTATTTTTAATACTTTGAACTATTTGAATTAAATTAGTTGATCTAATCGAATTAGCAAAAAAAAAAAAGTGATAAATTGACCAATTCATTATTCAGCCCAGTTTTAAAACTAAGAATCTTCTTGAAAATATTCCTACTTCTCAACAATTTTTTGGAAAAATAAATGAAGTGCATTTAAACCTATAAGTTCAATTGCACAACATCAAATTCAAATAAAATCTCTATCTTAATAAAACTTAGAAAGTGTTTTTAGCAAAGAAACTCTAAAGCCCATTTTGATTTTTGAATGAATAATTTGAGCCCATTGGTGAAGCTTGTCTATTTCACATGCCCATCATTTATGCGTTATTTAAATTGAACCTTTTATTTGACATTCCAAACGTTGAAATTGAACTCAAATTGGAATGAATATCCAGCTTTTAATCACTGAATGTCTGGTCAATTAAGGATGCAGCATTTACCATTCATTATATTTTCTTGCTGTAGATTAATCAACGTAGACAAAGTTGGTGGGCCATTGGAATGATAGGGTCTTGGAAGATGTAATAAAGAGAGGGAGAAATGAATAACAGGAAGGAATAGTTTTATTCACTAGTATGAATGAATAATATTGAAATTTCAAACATGAAAAATCTAAAACTTTAATTTATTAGATTAAACTTTTAGAGACCCCAAAAGACATTTACAACAGTGATCAAGGAGAAAAAAATTTAAATAATGACCTATATGTTGGTGAAGGTATTAAAAAAATTTTAAAAAAATTGTTGGGTTTGTCCAATTATTGTCCCTTTCTAAATACCTGCATTGAAAAAGAGGCTCATCCTAAGACCAAAAGATCAGCCACACAGTCTTGAACCTAAAAAAAAAAAAAAAAAGAAGAAAACAAGCCCAATTGAGAGTTGTGGATGTCTAGTGACTATTTAGTAGTGGCAGGAACGTTCACTCTTGGGCTTGGTAGCCCCATAAAAGCAATTCTTGGCGATAAGTGAATTTTCGGGCTAGGTCTTGGTGATGGCATTGGACCACAGGTAACAAACGATCCCGGCAGAGGCATGATGACCCTGGGTGATAGATTAACTTGTTCAAGTGCCTGTAATTGCAGCTCTGTTGGGTATTCCCTAACACACCCAATACGAGGTCCAACCCCAGTGCTCCATTCGAATGGCGAGGCCTTCTTGTGCACTTCAAAAACTGCTGCTTCCTTCATTTTATTATTATTATTATTATTTTCTTTACTACTATGAGGATTATTATCAGCCATATTTTCTTCACTAGTGTTGCCATTTGAAATGGAATGGGCCTTGCCTTGCTCCATTGCACCCACTTCTTCAATATTAATGCACTCGAATTTGGGCTCTTCATTATTATTTTTGGAAGGTGGGATGTCATCATCCATAGGACATTTCTGCAAATTAAGAGAATTGAATTTAGCAAATTATTATCTCATTATCCTCCAAAATGTGAAAGAAGCATAGCATGTTCTAATACTAAATATAATTTGGTAATGCAATGTAAAACTATATAGCTTATTACCTTAACATTGGCCAAGTCCACATTTTGCTCCTCCAAGAAGCTAATGAATTCCAAAAAATTCTCTTCTGTTGGGCGATAGTGACCACTGTAGGACCATACAGCCTGAACAAGACAATATGAAATGAAGAAAATTATAGTATGTGCTTAGTTTTCGAGTCAACTAATTACAGCCAACACGACGCATACCTCAAGAATCCCGTCATGCACGATCAATCTGCCAGCCGCAATGGCTGCACCACCAGAAAGAAAACTAGAATGTTGAAATAGACCTTTCTTCTTCTTACCCACATACATGCTCCTTGACGCACTCAGAACAAATATCCACTTTGTTCCCTCCACAGTTGCCACAGCCTTCCCACTTTGTCGGTAAACAAGCTTCCCATCCACCACTATCACTTCATATGCTTTCCTCTCTTTCTGTATCACCAAAGTCATTTACATTTTAATACAAGGCATTTATACGATATTAATTAAAGAGATACGTATAGTTGGTTGGTCTCTTTTTTATTATGAGGATCAAGAAAATTATTTTTAATTCATCTAAATTAGTGAAACTTATTAAAGGAGAGACTATTTCTTACTGTATAGCTTATAATATTAAGTCAGTGCATTATATCTCTCATAAACCAAAAAAAAAATACGTTAATAAATTGTAAGATAAGGCAATATGCACTGTGTCTACTCTAATTAAAAATCCCATAAAAATATTATTGTGAAATTCATCAGAATAATTCATATGTAAACATCTAGTACTTCCCCATATACAGACATATAATCTCTTGAATGATAAGTCAAAGCCAAGATAGTAATAATGAAGCTTACTGGTCCAAGATATTTGATGCATTGACGTTGTAGTTGAGTCCTCGGACATGTCTCCAGATTTACTTCTTTCCCATCTCCCACGTCCAACCTTTATTTCCACAAAGAAGTTACCAAGAAATTACTTAGATTGAAGGGAAAAAATGGACTTTATTTTGCGACTGTTTAAAAAAAAAATTACCAGTAGAAGAACGGTTGTGAGCTCTCACTAGCAAACCACACATTATAGTACATGTGCAGATTGTGGCCATATCGATGTCTTGGATCAATCTGTGAAATGTTCAAACACAATAATTAGCACAAATTCTTATTTACTAAATACACATACATATAAGCTTTTAAACTGAATCAGTCGTATTGAGTAATCTTTTAAGTAAAATTAATGAGTTTTTTATTTAATATTAAAATAATTTTAAAAATTTGTAAATTTAAAACAGAATAAAAGTTATATTTCCAAATCAATTATGAAAAAAATTACAAATGAACTACTTACAGCCTCAAGCCAATGTCTTAAAGCTAACTTTTGAGCTTTTTCATCCTTTGACAAGCCCTTCCCAACCTGTACCAATCAACATCCTCATTAAAATCTAATAGTTAAGAAAATAAAAATAAAAATTGGTAGCTTCTGTTGATACAGCTAAAGTGCCATTGAAATGATTGCATGAGAAACCATGTAACTAATGTACATATATACCATATGTCTATATTTTCTTTTTCTCTAACTTTACTAATAAGGTGCATTTGGTATAAGTAGAAAGAGAATTAATTTTTAATCTCTTTTTACCACATTTAATACATATTTTGTTTAGGTAATTTTTTTTATTTCTTTTTATCTTATTTGATAAGCATTTTGTTTAGAAAATTAAAATTTAAATGGATGAATTGTTAACTCCCCTTTATTATATTTTTATTGACCTACTCCCCCAAGTAATTATTTATAACATAAATATTATAATAATATATTAAAAATGATACTAAAATATTATTAGCAAAATACTTATGATTATCATATCATTATTACTATAACTAAATATTATCAACTTAATATAAATATAAATAATTAAATCTTATATTTTAAATTATTTTACTCCTTTAATTATTACTCATATAATATTTTGTTCTTTTTTTTTTTTTTACTTTCTTCATTATTTTGTTATTATTTCTATAATTATTAACCTTCATTATTTTAATCTGAACAAACGTATTCTAAAATGTAAATATGATAGAGTGTAACTATGTGTAACATAAGCTTTGCCAAAAAAAAAATAAAATTACTATAAGTACCTTAGCTGCCTTGGTCCTAGCTCGTGCCCATCGCGAAACGGCAGTTTCTGATTTATCAGAGTCAAAGAATGATATGGAATTCCGCCTTAAGGTAGCAAAGTCCAACGCTTTCCACCTGAATATAGTAGTAGAAAAGGATAAAATTTAATTAGTACGTATACAAGCTTCAGAGGACAATTCCTGCCTAGAGAAGGTATATGTGCACCAATACTCACATGAGTATTGGTGTTCATACACTTAGGCAAGAATTTTCTTGGTGATACAAATAGAAGAACAAACCATAATTGTTCTACAACAACAGCACAGTCTGCTAGGTTTCTACGAGTCCGGTAACTCTTGTAAGCTTTCTGCAACTTAGTTGCCGCTGCATTAAGCTCACTATGAGTAGGCACTAGAGGTGAAGAAACTCTGGAATCGGGATGATTGAATAAACCGTAGTTGTTGTTTCTTATGACAAGATTGAGATTCTTGAAAGAAAATGTTGCTTGAAGCTTTGGCTTTGCAGCTAATGACGGTTTCCTTTTCTTAAAGCATGGCTGCAGATCGTCGAAGCCCCTATCGTCATCAGATTCACCACCATTGCTGCCCAAATCCCTTTTCTTGAAACTCATAGTTCTCATCACTGTTTCTCCATCTTTTGATTTGATATCAACTGATCTTACTGTAACCATTTTTTGCTTAATTATCGACTCAATGATGATGACCACCTAATAGAGGAAACAAAAAATACTAAGCCAAGTCCTATAGATTTCTTGGAGATAACTTGAAAAAGAAGACATGCATATATATATTTCCTTTATATATATATATATATATATATATATATATATGCATAAGAACATGTTCAAACTTTTAAAAAATAAAATAAAATAACCAACCTCTTCTTGATGATGCGACAGAACCAACCAACTTCATCTCTCTCTACGTAGGTCATAGAGTCAGAATTTTGAATTTGACCATAATAACGTCAAAGTCTGCCATAGCATTCATTTCCAGAAATTTCAAAACAAACGATCAAGAGTTGTCATTGGGCTACTAATCTAACAATAACAGAAAGAGGACTTGCCTGCCAATGCAGAAAGTCGTACATAAATCTTAGGGTATGCCCTTGTTTAAAAATTTTAATACAACACGGGAGACAAAGAAAAGGAAGAGGAAGGAGAAGAAGTTTAAGTAATATCTAGAGTACCTGCAATTAAAAGCTGGTGAAAGCCCCTAATATAGAGGAATGAGTTTGACAACTTCTTATAGAAGTCTCTTCCCCCTCCTTACGTATATGCTACCGATATTGAAACATCATGGGAAAACATTAAGCCACATTCAAACACGTGCTGTAGAAAATGAAGCTTTGTGGAAGGGAAAATGGGAAAATAAAAAAGCAGTTTACTTGGAAAGATATTGAAATGTCAAGGCAGCTTAGTACTTGGTTATTAAATAAAGAATTCTGGGACTTGAAAATGGTAGTGGCACGAGGCCGTAGAGGAGGCTTGAAATTTTCAAAGATTGCAGAGCACTTCGAAGCTAAATTGTGTCAGAAATTGGAAAAGTAATTCATGATGTAACAAAGGAAAGAAAAATCGATACTAAAAAAGTGGCGTCCCCAACTCCATTCCGCTGCATACAAAATTAGATACAATACGAGACAGATGAATCCTACTGTCATAAATTTTATAATGGCATGGAACAATATAATCTAACATTATAATAAATAATCATTTATATTTAATTTAATGATATTTAATTTTATTCAATTCAATTTAACAATAAATTATTAATTACGATATCATAATATGATAATATAATAACACTGGAATTTTCACCCTCACGTGTAAATTAGGCAGAGAACGAGTCAAAGTTAATAAAAGATTATGGTGCCTGGCATGTTTAATTAATTAATTAATTAATTAGTACAAACAACTAAGTCTGCGGCAACATGCACCCAACAAGGAAGCCTCCAAGAAAAATAATAAGAAAAACTTGGAAAATTTATAGATATTAAAAATATTTGTGTCCAAAAAATTCTGTAATTCTTTTGCTCCTCAATCACTTTATAATTCATTAAAAAAAATCTAGGAAAGGGTTAGATGACATTTTTTATATCAATATCATGTGTTTATCATATCAAATATTATTTTAAAAATTATATATAATTTATTTATTATGTTAAGTAAGATTGAATTTTGATTCATTCATAGTGGTATTGGATTAGAGTCATAATCGATTAATGCTTGACGTGCCCCATTGAATTTATTTGCTAACTTAGACTTAAATTCTTTAACTGGGTCTTCATGTGTTTTCTCTTTTGACGTGATACTCTTTCCAACCCTTCTATTCTCTCGATGAATTCCATCAAATCACTGTATCTAATATAAGATTTTCCATTGCTTCACTTTCTTTATCAAACCACATGCTTATTTTTTAAAACATTATATCATTTAAATTTTGAAGAGAAACGTTAACATTTTTATATTACAAAAAAAACAAACAGTTTAAGTGAACAAGGATATTTGCATTTGGATTTTTTGTTTTCCTGGAGCATAAAAAATTTGATACAATATAAATGGCGGGAGTTGGATTTTTTTCATCCTCTTCCTTGAATTTAGAACTTGATAATTGATTGATGCATAAATTGTTCCCATATTTTTATTATTAACTATTTTACAATTTTCAGTAATTTAATTTTTATTGATTTTTTTTACTTGAGGCACAAAGGACCGTGAGCTATATGCCTAATGGGTCTATGATGAGCTCCCACCACCATATTAATAAAGGAAAAAATTGAATTCGTCATTCTCTACATCAGATACAAACGTACTGATCAAAATGATGAATAGACTAATCAGATTGAACTTTGATTCACATAGATTTGTCTGTTTTAGTTAATTATGATTATGTATTAATGAATCAATTGGTGGAACTGGTTTTTTTTTTGTTTTTTTTTTGCCTCAAATTAGTAATATTAAGTATTACTGATAAAATTAAAAATTAAATTATTGATTGATTCTGTTAATTTTTAATTAATTTTCTTAAAATTTTTATTTGAAATATTATAAATATATTTTTATTTTTTAATATTTTTATCAATTTAAAAATTATTGTAATGATATTTTTAAATTTTTTATTTTTAAATCAATTAAATTTATTTAAAGCTAACTAATTGAAGAATTCACTGAATGATTTGGTTAGACGCATATAATTTATGGAACTTAAAAGTGGACATATAGTTAAATTAGATGTTCGATTAAGCAATTTTATTTTTATAATCAAAGTGGTTTTCACATGTAACCTCAAAATTAAAAATCATTATTATGTAAATCCACATAAAAAAATAAAAAATAAAAAAAACTTGTTTTACATATAAGAATAGGCCTAATAAGAACTCTGCTGTGGAGAATGAAAAGGTTTGATTAATAGTAAATAATAGAAAGGAGGAGGAGGACCCATTGATTTTGCGTAGTGGTTGGTCGGTAGAGCATATGAAAGCAAGCAGCTGGGAAATGTTATGAGCCGCTTTATATAGTTTATATCGCTTTAACAAATTCCTTTAAGTTTAAAAACCTTAATTATGATTGAAAAAATCAGATCAACTTTAGACTTCATTTTATTTTACAGAAAATAAATTATATTTTTTAAAAAAATTTAAATAATATATATTTTTATATTTGAAATACATTATTAAAATATGAATTTTTTTTAAATTATAAAATTATTACAAATTTTAGGCTATAAATATTTTATGTTTATAATATTTATCATTTAATATAAAAAATATATTAAAATGAAAATTTGTATACGTTTCATCAATCACCATGATCACAATCAACTAACAGCGTGATCACAATCAACTAACAGCAACCGATAGTTGATAGTGGTACAAAAAATGAACAATGATGGTTTCTATGCTTATATAATTTATTTATTTACATAAGTTTGTTAAAATTTTAAAATAATTAAACAAAAATATTTTTTTGTAAACAAACAGAGTCTTTATTCTTTTTTTATTATTTAGAATCAAATACTTTTGTAAATTTAATAAATAAGTCTATATAATTCAGAAAAAAAAAATGTGCTAAACGAAGCACAAAAATCTTTTAGCACATGAAAAAAATATTAGAAAAATAAAATTGATATGGCCAACATAAATGTTTTTATATCTTTTTGGACTGTGGCAACTCAGCTATTAGAAATCTCTTTTACTTTGCAACTTTGGATTGCGTTTATACATACTTTCTTAATTTTCTTAGATTATTAATTGGATGTTTTCAACATTATTTTGAACATATAACATTTTTTTATGGTTGGTAATATTTAATCAAATTGTTTCTCTTTTTTTAAATTTCACTTTTTCAAAGTCATAAAATAGTCAAATTTATTTCAATATATTATATCAAAAAATTACTATTTTTAATATCAACAAAAGATTTTAAAATATACAGTAAAATATTTTTCTAAAATATAGAAATACCTTTCTTTTGATATCAATTTGTATCCTTCAAATATTTAAATAATAAAAGTCAAGTCTTATTCATTAATGGTTTCTCTAAGAGAATTTTTTTCTAATCTTCTCCAAATTTCTATTTTTTAAATTCTTCTTTTTATTTTTTAATTCAATTTGATTTTTTATTATTGATTAATGAAAAAATTAATTTTTTTACAGAATAAAATTTAAATAAATAAATAAATAAATTTATATAATTTTAATAATAAAAAATAATTAAATTAAATACGACAAACTATTAGAGATTTATTGTAATGATAATGATGTGAAGTAACGTCAGAACCCTCTACGCAAGTAAGTGGGCTATCAGCCCAACTCAGTTGAACGGCCAGATTAGCCTGTCTAGTTGCGATCATTACTGTGACACCAATAAAAACCATTAAAAAAAATTGGACAGTCATATGATAAAATTTACAGTAACTTATATAATATGATGTTATTATATAAAATATTTAATTAAATATAATTTATTAAATTTTATAATAAATTTTAAAAATAAAATTTATTTAAAATAATATATAATTATATAAATTAATAAAATTATTATTTAAATATTTAAAATTATAATAATTATCACATCAAATGTGATATTTGTAGAATATTTTTGTATTTTATCCCAATTTTAGAGGGATCATCTGTCAGTTTGATTATTTTAGTTAATTTTTCAGTCAAATCGAATTACTACAATTTTAAATTTATAGAAATCAAATCAAATAAAATTAAATTAAAATTAATTAAATTCAATTAGTTTGATTTGGTTTGAGCTTTTTTAAAATATATTTTCAAATTTTTTAATATAAATTATATTATTTGATTATTTATACAATTAAAACAAATTATGAATTAACTATGTATATATAAAGTATATTTAATCTATATTAATTAAAAAGTTATATTAATATCATTTATTTAAAAAATATTTTTTATACAAAATTTGATTAATTTAATTTGTTAGTTTAAATTTTTAAAATCAAACTAAATTAATTAAATTTTTAAAAAAATAAATCAAATCTAAGTAAATTAATTAATTTTTTATTTGATTTTTCTATTGAACTGAATAGTTAACACTCCTATCCACTTTATACCAATATTTTAAAATCAAATCAAATTAACTGATTGGACCAACAAAATTAAGAATCAAACTAATAATCAATTTGATTAAATCCAATTTAGTTTTTAAAGGTCATTTTATATGTTTAATTAGTATAAATATATTTATATATTAATAATATTTTTTTATTTATTACTAAATTAATTAAATTGAATTAATTAGACAGTCGAATTGGTTGGATTAAAAATCAATTAACCAATAAATTTACTTAAGGTTTTGAAAACATTGCTTTATTCAGCCTAAGTGCACTGTCGTATGTCCATTATGTCATCCTACACTAATTAGACTACGATGCAGGATTCCTGTTTCTATAATAATAATAATAAAAGGACTACGATGCAGGACCAAGTAATTACATGTCATTTTGTCAACTTTCCACCAATAGCTCTCACCAACATAAATGGGAATTTACTTTTAGGAAAGAGGGAAAAAATAAATAAATAGTGCACGAACAAGAGCTTCCCATCGTAATTAACATATAGTTAATAACCAGCAATTTTTACACTTAACCACTCATAGAGATGTAATATTATATATATATATATATATATATATGACAAAACAATATCCATTACATAATAAATTAAGATAAAATGATATGATTTTCAATTCACATATAAATATTGTCTCATAATTATTTTATTTTTTCTATGAAAAGAAAAAATTTGAATTCTTTCAAATATTTTTTACAATCAAATTTTTCAATTTAATTTTTCAATTTAATTTAGCATTTTCATATCTCGTTCAGACTCCTACCAATAAAGACCAAACTATATAACAATAATCTACGCTCTATTTAGGATTTGCATTGCATATTTGTTGTCCAACTTCATATCAACAATATGTAAATGTATATTCAATAAAAAATTATTGAGGTAATTTTAAAGAAATCAAAATTTTTAGAGGGTCAAATTTAATTTTTAATAGAGTTGAAAGTATAAATCTACCAAAATTTACACGTGAATTTGATAATTTCCAAATAGTTGAATGGGTCAAGAGCCATAAAAACCAGGCTACATAGCGCATCAACTGGAACTAATTCTGAACCCAATTAATGACAACTTTATTATTATTTCCTAAGGGAAAACTGGCAGAGTTTCAAATAATTTGTGTCAGCAAAAATAAAGTAGGCAGGATTGTATAATGCCAAGTGAAAAAAGGAGTTCTCAAAGATTAAATTGGCATAATAATATCAGAAAACTATAAGGGGAATTTACCACACCATAAATAAAAATAAGTCGATAACCCCCATGGAGGTAAGAATTAGGAAATGATATTTGCTATAAAATAAATAATACATTTATTTTCAATCTTATATTTTTTAATTAATTATTTCATAAATTCTTTCAATGATTATTTATTTTCATTTAGAAATATTTATAATTAATAAATTTTATATAAAAATTCTAATTGCCTATATCTAAAATTATTAGTTTGATAAATATCAAAATTTTATCTCAAATAAATAGTTAGTTGATAAAAAACAATTACCCGCTTAAAATTACATTTGTTATCAAAATTTACTAATTGTTGTATGATATGATTACAATAATAAATTTAAAATATATAATTTTATCAAATAATTAGTGAATTAATTAAATAATTAAAAATTATATATATAATTAAATTTATTATTATTTAATAATATATTATTATCTTATAAAAAGTTACTATCTAATAATTTTGATAAAAAATAAGAAAATTGTAATTTTACTTTTTTTGTTGATTTTTAATCTTTTTAATTCTTTTAGTTTTCCTTTATTATATAAAAATTAAAAATTTATGATTATAAATATGAAGGATTTTATATATTATTAAAATTTCTAAATTATTTTAATATAAAGAATTTCATGCATTATTAAAATTTGTATTTCTTTAGTTAATTAAAAAATTAAATGTATATTGTAAAATGAAAATATGTTATATTACTAATACAATTAATATTACATTTCTAACATAATTACTTAACAAATGATAAATGCTCATATAAAATATATTGATTATATATATAAATTTTACAAAATTTTTAATTCGCAGAACATGCGGATTAACTAGAAATATTTACCTAAAATCCCAAATTAACCGATATTTTTCATCACTCCTGCTACAAACGCACTATTACAACCTACCAATCCGTTATTGTACTTTGCCTCACCATCAGTAATCTCCTGCTTCAAATCCATAGGGTCTGTTCCATCCAACGTGCCTAAAATCTCCTTCACGGTCCCACTCAGATCCTTAGCCATCGACCTCGACCGCGACCGCGACCGCATGATCTTCGCCATCTCCACCACATTTATCGGAATCATACCACAAAATTTTAGTGGAAAAAATTTCATTTCAATGGCAGAATCAAACCCACATGCATCATACTCTCCATCAGGTACTTCACTATTTGATTAACATGTAAAAATAAGATGATTTATTTGTTGGTATAGTGTTGATTCTGTTGAAGATAAACAATTTATTGTTCTTTCAATGAATCATAAGTTAATATTAGTCTTTTATTCATGATCTTTGGGTAGATGTGATCTTTAGTTGTAGAAATCTTTCAAATGGGTAGATTTATTTTCTGTTGCTGTTTTCAAGAGAAAAGAAATAGTCATAAAGGTTTAATCTTTTTCATCGATCAGAATGGATATGGGTAGACTAATAGAGAAATGCTTAATCTTTTTCATTAATCAGAATGGATATGGGTAGATTCATTAATGCATCTTTTCTTTTTTTTGGGTATTTCAAGGTATCATTTTTTCTTGGTAGTCGGTGCATAGAAGTTCTTTGCTATCTAGAGGAAGGGTTATATATATGTTTAGAGATTACAATGTGTTCAAAACCTGAGGGAATGAAGTTTTTCAAAGCCATTTTGTTTTTGTTGTAACATCCACTTCTAACAATGCTAATCTATGGGTGTTTTTTCCAAGTGGTTGTGGTACGCATTTGGATAAGTGAGGAGTGGAGACGATTTAAATAAACTCTCTCTGACGAACTGTGGAAGTATAAGAACAAAGTCTTAATTTTTTTTTTTTTTTTGATATTGAAGAAAAAGATGCGAAAGCGCCAAACATGTTTTGAACGAGCCAAGGAAGAGATTGAGGCAATAATTTATACTCCACGCCACCATAAAGAAACTCATGGAATGTAACATTTCTATCCACATTCATTTGCATTATCACATGAATATATTCATTGCATAAATGATATGAAACCCACATAAATATATGCATTGGTTAAATAATCATTTAGATATGTGAATTATAAAAGCACGATAACAACACTTGCACCGTTGCATTTGGGACACTTGAACATATCTGTAGTGTTTGTATAGTTGCATGACAAATTATTTTATGTTGTGTGCATATTATAGTATCATAAATAATAGTGTTTTAGAGCTTAATTAAAAGTATAAGGAGCATTTAGGAATTAGGAGATGGATGGAAGTGCTTAAAGAGTGAAGAAGAGAGATTAAAAGTAAAACTTTTAACTTTCAACCAATAGGAAATCAGTCCCCAATCTTTTGTTTTATTTAAAATGAGAATACAGACCATTAGGGTCTGGTAAGAGAGGAGAATGACGAAATACAACAAAAAGAGGAGGGAAAGAAAGAAAGAAATAAGAAGAAGAAGAAGAGGGAGAAGAGTGAGCTACGTAGGACAGAATCATAAGGTTTTCTGATTATGGGACAATAGGTAAATTAATTTATCTTATTCTCAACTGAAATTAACCTCTCTTAACATGTTAATCATGCATGGTTAGGGAGAATTATGGAGTAATTAAGATAGCTCTATTGGATGGAAGTTGTAATCCAAGAGAACAAGAGTTAATTCTGTTGGTTTTGCTGTTAGAGCAGAATTTTGCACCCACGATTTAGTAACCACAGAAGAAGAATTAGGGAAAGTGCAAAATACAAAAGTTGTAGTTTTATGTTTCATCTATATGCCTATGAAACAGTTTTACTTGATTTGGTGTGTGTGAGTAAATATGGCACCTTCAGTAGAGTTGGGTCACATACGAACCGAGATGATCTTACTCTTCTGTTTTCTTATATTTTGATGGCCTTATATTTTGATTTTGACAAAATGCAAAACATGAAATTTGTAGGTTTTTATCCCACCTAAATACTTGTGAATCAGTTTTGATTGATTTGTTATGTAGAAAAAGTTATGGCTCATTGATTGAGACTAATCTTGTGTCTGGATGAAACCCCACCTTTCTTTTGATTCTGTTTTCCAAGAATTTGATGGTCATAGATTCAGAATTTGATGATGGTCCAAACTTGAAAATTGTATATTTATGTCTGATCTATATACTTGTGAAATATTTTTGTCAAATCCAACATGGTTGTTAAGATATTGTCCCTTTATCATGACAGTTCATCAATATGTTACAAACATGCTCACCCTGAGATTGATCATTTGTTTTGGTGACCTTATAAACTGAATTAGATAATGAGTAAAACATGAAAAATGTTTTTTTACATGTTTTGTAACTGTTGATAGATTATTATTGCAACTGAATTTGTACAATTTAAGATATACCTAAAAATGTAAGACTTACTCAGACTGAGATGACATTGCAACAGGGCAAAATTCAAAAATTCACCACATTTTCCGTGTGTCTGATATTGGCTTAAAATTTGAATATGTTGTGTGTTTATGTGTCTACTTTGTTTTAAAAAAAAGAATTAAGTCAATTGGAGGAGTATATCTGGAGTTATGGCTATGAGAGTATGACAAGCTTAGGCTGTCATATAAGGAAAATATGTATAAACATTAGATCCACTTGCATGAATCATGTCATAGTTGCATACCAAACATTCATAATCATTTTGATATACTTATAACCATGTATGTATTAAATGTTAAAATCTCAAAACGTTGAGGAAGCAATAGAGAGAGAATCAAATCTACTGTAAAGTTTTGTCACATTAAAATGTGAGTAAAAACTATAATTGGATTCAATGTGTGTATATGATAATTTTATAATATGATTATGTTCTATTACCTGTATATGTGATTGAATTATTACATTTTATAAAATTATCATACACACACATTGCATTCAATTATGGTTTTTACTCACCTTTTGATGTGACAAACCTTTACGGTAGGTTTGATTCTCTTTCTAGGGCTTCCTCAATGTTTTGAAATCCTAACATTTGATACATACATGGTTATAAGTATGTTAAAATGATTATGAATGTTTGGTATGCAACTATGGCATGATTCATGCAAGTGGATCTAGTGTTTATACATATTTTCCTTATATGGCAGTCTGAGCTTGCCATGCTCTCATAGCGATAGCTCTAGATATACTCATTCAATTGACTTGATTCTTTTTTTTAAAACAAACTAGACACATAAACACACAACATATTCAAATTTCAAGTCAATATCAGACACACAGGAAATGTGGTGAATTTTTGAATTTTGCCCTGTTGCAATGTCATCTCAGTCTGAGTAAGTCTTACATTTTTAGGTATATCTCAAATTGTACAAATTCAGTTGCAATAATAATCTATCATCAGTTACAAAACATGTAAATGAACATTTTTCATGTTTTACTCATTATCTAATTCAGTTTATAAGGTCACCAAAACAAAGGACCAATCTCAGGGTGAGCAGATTTGTAACATGTTGACGAACAGTCATGATAAAGAGACAATATCTTAATAATCATGTTGGATTTGACAAAAATATTTCACAGGTATGTGGGTCAGACATAAATATACAACTTTTAAGTTTGGACTATCATCAAATTCTGAATCTATGGCTATCAAATTCGTGGAAAACATAATCAAAAGAAATGTGGGGTTTCATCCGGGTACAAGGTCAGTCCCAATCAATGAGCCATAACTCTTTCCGCATAACAAATCAATCAAAACTGATTCACAAGTATTTAGAGGGGATAAAAACCTACAAATTTCATGTTTTGCACTTTGTCAAAATCAGAATATAAGGCCATCAAAATATAAGAAAACAAAAGACTAAGATCATCTCCGTTCGTATGTGACCCAGCGCTACTGAAGGAGCCACATCTCCTCACACACACAGAATCAAGCAAATATGTATTTAGATGAGACATAAAACTACAACTTTTGTATTTTGCACTTTCCTTAATTCCTCTTCTATGGTTACGAAATCGTGAGTGCAAAATTTTGCTTTAACAGCAAAACCAACAAAATCAGCTCTTGTTCTCTTGGATTACAACTTTCATCCAAGAGATCTACCTCAATTACTCTATAATTCTCTCTAACCATGCATCATTAACATGTTATGAGAGGTTAATTTCAATTGAGAAGAAGATAAATTAACTTACCCATTGTCCCAGAATCAGAAAACCTTATGATATTATCCTAGGCAGCTCACTCTTTTCTCTCTCCTTCTTCTTCTTCTTTCTTTCTTTCTCTCCTCTTTTGTTGTATTTCGTCCTTCTCCTCTCTTACCAGACTCTAATGGTTTGTATTCTTATTTTAAATAAAACAAAAGATTGGAGAATGGTTTCCTATTGGTTGAAAGTTAAAAGTTTTGCTTTTAGTCCTTCTTTTTCACTTTTTAAGCACTTTCATCTATCTTCAAATTCTTAGATGCTCCTTATACTTTTAATTAAGCTCTAAAACACAATTATTTATTATACAATAATATGCACACTATAAAATAATTTGTCATGCAACTATACAAACACTGCAAATATGTTCAAGTATCCCCAAAT
>CATIWR010072468.1:0-36903 GCA_949677035.1 Omphalea diandra
TATATATATATATATATATATATATATATATATATATATATATATTCTAAGTAATTGAAATATAATTTATTTAAATACATAATTTTTTATAAAATTTTATTGTAGAATATCATTAATTCATAATTCAAAATTAAAATTTAGATAATCATAATTATTTTTAAAATAATGCAGCTATTTAATTTGTATAAAACATAATAACTATTTATTATTGTATTATTTTTAAAAAATTTAATTGTGTAAGTTTTCGCTTTTGAATTATAAATTAATGATTTTTTATACTAAAATTTTATAATAAATTATTTATCTTAATAAATTATATTTCAATTACCTAGAGTAGATATATTAAATTCAATTTGGTTAGATTTTTATATATTGAAAGTGAATCAAACTAAATTAAATAAGATTTTATATAATTTTTAGTTGTTTTTTCTTTTTTAGATTTAATCAGACTTTTTAAAAAAGTTCAGGGATCAAAATGATCTTTATCTAACAATCAAATATTGGTTTGATGATAAATTTGAAAAGAAAATTGAAGTTTGATCTTTTTTTGTTGAAAAAATAAAGTAAGAGATAGATTTGAAAAACACACTAAAATTGAGGATTTTTTGATAATTAAGTCAAAAAAATAAAAACTCATAAATTATATTTTATGTGATCAATTTGTTTCATTAAGCACTATCTATTTTTAAATTGGATCAAGCTTTTGTCCTAATTAGTCTAAAATGAGCATGTTATAACTCAGCCTTCCAAAAAATCTGTAATTTTGTTTCTTTATTGAGATCCATCCCACTCCCAACTCAACCATCTCAAATCGTTTTGATTAATTATGTATTTTCATATGCTACAATGAAGAACCATCACACCTAACCACGAAGCACAAAAGTAAGAGAAAATCAATCAAACCAAAGACCGAAAAAAGCCGAAAGCGACATTGTGTTATACGGGGGTTGGTGTGCCTCCGCCAGCACTTCACCAACACCACTCCCTATAAAATCCAACAACCTACTGCTTCCCTTACCGCAAGATCTCATCTTTTCTTCTCCTCTCTTCTCTTCTCCACCTTCAGGTATAACTAATACGTTTGAACCTCTTTAATCTTTTGATCCAATGGCGTATGAAGGAATCCTTCTGGGCATGGGGAACCCCCTTCTCGACATTTCTGCTGTTGTTGACGATGAGTTCCTCAATAAGTGAGTCTTTCTTTCTTTTCTTCCCCCTGCTCTGTTTGGTCTCCGAGAAAATGCTAGAAAAGAAATAGAATAGTGTGTTATTCAATTTTTGTTTTATTTAGTTGCTCTGGATCTGTGTTTACTGGTTTGCTATTGATTTGTTTTCATTGTGTACGCTGCTTGACAAAATGATTACGAGACAGATCTGAGTTATATTTGTTATTGATTTTGATTGTGATGTCAGATCTGTAACTTTCAAGATGAATTGCGGTTTTATTTGCGTATTCTGTAATGGTTGGTTGGTTACTAACAATGTTTGAGCTAAAATGGATGAAGATCAAAGCGAAAAATTTTATTTTGTATATGTGTAAATGCGTGCATTTCCAAAAAGTGGGCATTTCTAGATCTTCTTAATTGTCTTTAGCTTGTGGGTAATTTTCTTTTTCTATTATTAGATTACAATTATAAGTCCTTCAAAATGTATGTTTGATTTCTGATAGGTTTGATTTGTATGTTTAGTACTGCTTTTTGATTTTCTGTTCCTTTTTGCTGCTAACAGATATGATATAAAGCTAAACAATGCTATCCTTGCTGAAGACAAGCATTTGCCAATGTAAGTGCTTTTGTAGCTTACCAATGGCTTTTGCTACTGGCATAAATAATAATTGTTGAAACATAATGGTTTGATTTCTTCGCTCTGAAATGAAGACCATCATTGTTGGTTGCCTCATTTTTCAAATTCTGGCAATTTGGAATATATACTTTTTGATGCTTAAACAATTAATTCTGATGGAAATCTGCAGGTATGAAGAAATGGCTAGCAAATATAATGTAGAATATATTGCTGGAGGTAAAATTAGCATTTTACTGATTCAGAAGTTTTTGTGATTTCATCTTTTTAGATATAGATATCATACAAGTTATTGAATAATAATTTCTATTGATATCTGTCAACTAATGGTTATTTCTTTATCATGTACTGTAGGTGCTACCCAAAATTCAATCAAAGTTGCCCAGGTTTGCTTCTATGATCACATGGCAGGGTAGATTTTAATTATTTTGATTATTCAATTATTATGTGCCACTCATTAGTTTGTTCTCTTCCAATACATTGTGTCTCTTTTAGTGGATGCTTCAAATTCCTGGTGCAACAAGTTACATGGGTTGCATTGGGAAAGATAAGTTTGGGGAGGAGATGAAGAAAAACTGTAGGCAAGCTGGTGTCAATGTAAATTTACCTCCATTATTTTTTTCTTTTCTAGTTGTTCCTGTCTCTGCCTTTGCTAAGTCTTGATTAGGATGCATCATCAGGTTCATTATTATGAGGATGAAAATGCTCCAACAGGGACATGTGCTGTATGTGTTGTTGGTGGTGAGAGGTCAGTTTTGCCTTGTTAGTATATATTTGTAATTTGTGTTTGAAAAATCTTGTGTCTGCCAATTGTTCTTGCTCCAAAATTTACTTATTGGTTGATACGATTCTGATTTGTTTCCAATGGTCATCAATATGCCTATTGTTTTGTTCTTATAAGAAAGTAGGAGCTTTAATTCATTAATTAATAAATCTGATTGACAGACAAAAACATTCTTTGATTAGTTTAGCTTTGTGACTAATTGACTTTCCTTTTGGTCAAAGTCATTAATAATTATATAATTTGTTGATTTATTGGGGAAGTCTCATTGGGTTTTGAAGTTTTACGATATCTAACTGTGAGCTTTGATTAGCTAAAATTGAGTGGGCTATGTTAAATGCGTACATTTGGTGCGAAGATCACCTGAAGTATAAATGGCTCAGTGGGTCACTTCAGTGATGAGTTGCTTTGTTTGATAAGTTACCTCTTTTCAGTCTCCTGCATATATGCGGTCCATCATGTAAGAAAGGCCCTGCATCTTGTGCAGATGCTGTGAAGTTGTTGAATGTTACTTTGACACTATTCTAGCTATTAAAAATAGAGGTCAGTTAGATTTTCTAAGGGCTTTTTTTTTTTCACGTGGAAAAATACTGCATTGAAAGAACAAAGATATCTAGGTACTTTGGGCATGTGGGCGTACCCAGTTTGAGTTGGTAGAATCTTTGCCTAAATATTGTATTTGAAGAAGTCCACAAGGCAGTTTATTTTTAGAGTGTTATACTGATAAAATTGTGGCACAAAACCTGCCTAGTGGCATCAATGCATTTTCATCTGATTATCTCTACATGCTGTAGTTTAATGGCAAAATTTTTTTAATGTTTGTGCAGGTCACTTATTGCTAACTTGTCTGCTGCAAATTGTTACAAATCTGAGCATTTGAAGAGACAAGAAAATTGGGCACTAGGTACTTCTTTTGGTTACTCTACATTGGCCTTATGTTTCAGTTGTTGGCTATGTATGCTGTTGCTCTAAACTTGTACCACAACTCTCTTAACAGTTGAGAAAGCAAAATATTTCTACATTGCTGGATTTTTCCTTACCGTCTCTCCTGAGTCCATTCTACTTGTTGCTGAACATGCAGCTGCACACAATAAGGCAAGATTTTTCTCTAGATTTTCTTTTAGATATTGCATTTTTGGAAGTCTTGACAGCTTTAGTCATGGATTTGCAGATCTTCTCTATGAATCTTTCTGCTCCATTCATATGTGAGTTCTTCAAGGATGCTCAGGAGAAAGTTTTGCCGTAAGCTTTTTGTTACCATCTGTTTCCACAATGTAAGTTAGTAGTTCAACACTTATGTGCCTTTTGCCTACAGATATATGGACTATGTTTTTGGGAATGAGACTGAAGCCAGAACCTTCTCAAAGGTTCATGGATGGGAGGTAACTTTCTTTTTTTTTCGTATTTTCTTTTATTAAGGCATTAAGCATCTAACTCGATGCTGTTGTTGAGCTATGTTCCTCAATGTTTGTTCTTTGTTATCAGACTGATAATGTGGAGGAGATTGCTATAAAGATCTCTCAGTGGCACAAAGCATCAGGGACACATAAGAGAATAACTGTTATCACTCAAGGTGCTGATCCTGTTGTGGTTGCTGAGGATGGGAAGGTGAAATTGTTCCCTGTAGTCTTGTTACCCAAGGAGAAGCTGGTTGATACCAACGGAGCAGGTTTGTGCTTTTTTGTTCCTTCTTTGAGTCTTTTCAAGTCTTGGAACTGCCAAAAGAAAAAGGAAAAAAAAAGGTTATCCTTGCATTTATGTTGATTGGTTGCTGCTTTATATTATACTATGCTAGAATGGTTATTTGCTTTTTGGGTAGCAATTTCAGATACTATTGTGAATACTGAGATAATTTAGACTAACCAACATCTAAGTTGATTAGTGTATTGAGCTAGCTAGGTCACCACTAACATTAAATCATGAGGAAGCTTATTTTCAGGAATGAGTAATGTCTAAAAGCAAGCATCCTTAGCCCTGTAAAGGCTAAATGAGTTTGATGACATGTTGCAGAAAGCTTATTTGGTGTGTCAGAACGACAAATCAATAAGGGCTAAGATGGGGTAAGGAGAAGGGGAGGGCTAAGTAAAAGTAAAGGGAGCAAAAAAAGTAACCTCTTTGTTGACTAAATGAATTATGTGGATTCCTGAAGTGTTAGAATTAAACAAGCTTTCCATATTAGAAAAAATGAAACAAGATGTACAAAGATAAAAAGGGCCAAAATACTAAGCTCTTATACCCTTAGCGTGCAAATTTGGAATGCAAGAGTGCGGAAGTTTGGAGGGAAAGAAGGATACTCAACCTTACCTGTTCACTTAGAAATTAAACTCAAGGTTATCTTTCCTTCTCCATCTCTACCCCAATTCTTACAATTGAAAGAGGACCTCTTGTTATGGTTATGGTATTCTTCCCTCTTCTGACAAATCATGGGAAGCTCTCTCTTTTTGCAGGGGATGCATTTGTTGGTGGATTTCTGTCACAGCTGGTCCAAGAGAAGCCAATTGAAGACTGCGTGAGAGCTGGCTGCTATGCAGCAAATGTTATTATCCAGAGGTCAGGCTGCACATATCCAGAGAAGCCTGATTTTAGTTAGGCATTTTCTGTTTGCCTCGTCACAATTTTATATTTTTGCCCAGAGAAATTTATAGTGGCAGCCAACATTATTTGCTCCAGAGCCCATATGGTTTGGTAGTGGAGAATGCTTGTTTCTTCAGTAATTTGTATTTGATGTGCCAGGGATCCTTGTTCACGACATGGATGAGGATATCTGTGGCATTATCCGCCAAGGCAGGTTTTAATTCAGTTATGAATGGTGAACTGCTTTTTGGTTATATTTTATGAAGTGAGATGTAGTTATTTTTGGCCTGTTTTGGCTTGAATTTCTTTTTTTCTTTTGTTTTTATTCTCAATAAAAATGTTTTTTGGAAATAATTTGGATACATAACAAGATCCTAGATTACATTAATATCAAAATGGCAAAATGTGATGTGAATTGTGTTACTTTTGATCATATCCAACTCATCAAAACATACGAGTATTAGTGGTACAATTTATAAACGTTCAGAATTCATCAGTGGTGTTGAGTGAAAAGGCTATGGAGCCTATCTAAGAGAATTCTCCAAAATGGAGAAGGCTTGATTGTGCTTTTAGTCAATATACTAGAACCACATCATCAACCGGGTTTAGTGAATTTTTTTTTTTTGTTTGAATGAAAGGTTTAATGATATTGTTCAAATGAGATTAGCTAAGCCTTTTTTGGCCACTTCAGGAGCCACCATTCATACTCATCAGAGTACATACATTAATTGTATGAAAAATCAAGGTGACACAAGTAAAATAAGGTTCAGTTTGGCCTTGTGATGCACAAATTCCAGCTTATAGGTAGTTTACAACGCTTCAGGACTCATGCTGCTGAAGTGCAACAAACTTTTAACCTATGATTAACCTATATTTGTTGTAAGAAGTAATATATAATGCTTATTTTCATATGAAAATGTATAAATATATTATGCTGATCTCTTGATGAGGATGGCAATCTAAGAATGGAGAGAGGGAGGGGAGTGAATTGAGTGAAAGACGTGAATCAAGGGCGGTGTAGAGCTGCAAGGACCGCAACATTTTCTGAGCTAGAAGAACGAATGACTGACCATAGAGAAGAGGATACTGCTTTAAATTCTTATGCCCTAGCATCTTAGAGTGAATACACAATTACAACATAAATTATTTCACCTCCCAATAGAGCTTCTTTCCTTCCTTCTGGTAAATTACATAGTTCCTTTCCTAACTCCCAAACAAGTAAGATTCTTTCTGAAAGAGCGGGAATTCATCAGTCTTTTAGGAGAGAAGAGCTACCTATATCTTTGTATGTACCCGATTTCGGTAATTGAAGAGAGAAGATAGAAAAAAGATAAGAGTACGCGAAAGGAAAAGGACGCTAGATTGAGTGCTTTTAAAAATTTGAGAATTTTTTTTTTAAGTTTAGCTTCAAGCTTACGGTGGATATTTACATGGCAGGACATTCTCTCAAGCAATAATGAGAAAAAAAAAAGAGGAGGGAAGATATAAGACTTTATATAGAGATTCTGCAATATGGACATTCTCTCAAGCAATAACAAGTAGAAAAAGGAAAGAGAGAAATATAAGACTGTAGATGTTCTGCAATATGTTTACATCCTCTTTATAAGTAATTATCTAAGTCTACTTTTTTTTTATAAGCACAAAAATATTTTTTTTTTCATGTTTAAAAGAAATTTACCCACTCTCTTTTTATAAGGTCTGAGTGATTTTTCAGGCCAATCACTAATTTATATACTTTTTTAGGTAAGATACTAACCTTTCTATCATTACAAGTAATTACCCAAGTGTTTAAGTATTCAAGTATATAAATATATAATTAGTGCTCAAGAAAAAGCATAGTGTTCAAGGAAAAGCCTAACTCTCACTTATATAAGATTTATTCATTTAGATTCACTCTACTCAATTACAAGAACAATGCTCGTGGAAGCCTTTACAATAATTCTGTTGAGGTAGGTAACCTTCTAAAGCTCAAAATGAAGTTCTTATATAGTTCAAGGTACATTAGAATCAGAGGTGACAAATATGTTGGAGCTGAATCAACTTCAAACTGGTTGTTTTGGATCATATTTTTTGAGCTGATTTGGATCAAATCATTTAGGTTGTGATCGAGTTGAGTCAGGTTCCGATCAATATGCAAAAACGAATTCGAGTCATTTTCAAGTTTTTAGTCAATTTACTCATAATTTTTAACTTTTTTAATATAAAGACAATATTATTTTAATTTTTAAAATAAAATTTAAATATTTTAATAATTTAAATTAAGTAATTTATGTCAATTTGTAGATCAGATCAATTCAGATTAACATATGAGTCATATTTGTTTCAAAATTTTTTGGATCATTTTGGATTTATATCATATGAAATTTTCTTTTGGATTGGTCAAGTTCATATTATTTTCCTAGGCAAATTCAAATCAAGTAGAAAACTATTATCTTTAATTAAAACATTTAAAAGCTTTTCAAGGACAAAACTATATATTACTTGTCGTTTTTAAGTAAAACTAACCATTAGAAAGGTTCAACGGACATTTAGAGTGCACCAACAGACATTGTGCATGCTTAGAAGAGATAACAAATCTAGAAATTTTTTTCCAACGAGTATTAAGACACAGCAATGATTGTTGAGATACTTCAATGGTCATTGTTATTGACTCTGCATGAATACATTTTATTCAAATAATTATAACTCTGTGTAAAAACTCTAAATCATATTCTGTTTGATTTATTGAAAACTAGACCCAGCAAAAGTTCGTTTTATATATGGCTCATAATCTACTTCCTTATAAATCATTCTAGAGATCATTTTGAAATTGACTCACTGCATAATGATTTTGAATTCAACATGACCATTCTCAACTAAAAGGTACACAATGTTCTCTATATAGATTACATTTTACACAAACAGGAATAACCCTGTGTAAAAAACTCTAAATCATATTCTGTTTGATTTATTGAAAATTAGGCTCAACAAAAGCTTTTTTAATGTATGACTCATAATCTTATTTCTTATAAATTATTCTAGAGGTACTTTTGAAATTAACTCGTCTGCATAATAATTTCGAATTCAACATGAAATGACCATTCTAAACTAAAATGTACATAATGTTCTCTACATAGCTTAGATTCTTGCACCATTTGATTTATAGAAATTAAACTGCTATAGCTTTCCAATCATATATTATGAGTTCTCTAACTCTTTCATAACTTTAAATAATTATTCAAAGTGTAGCTTTATATATCTTGGCACTTGCCTCTTTCTTGGCTATTCCTTTTTGGATATTTTACTCACTTCTAATTAAACTAAAATACTTTTAAAAAAATGAAGTTAAAACTTCTCATGAGTTTTATAACATTGAAAATATCATTCAAATGGAGATTAAGACAATGTCTTTTTTACCTTGGGAACAATATATTACTTATTTTTTTATTCTATCACTATTATTGTTTTCACTCTTATCGCCCTCACTACTGCCATTTCCATTAAGGCGGCCACCCCTAATCACCACTACAATGGTGTCACCTTCGGCTACCATCAATAAAGTAGGCTTCCCGACCCTAACATTATTACCATTTGCCACTATTGTGAATATCTCCATCATTTCATTATTACTAATATAAATAAATAAAATATAAAAATCAAAATTATGATTATTTTGTGTTGGATTAGGATAGTTAACGCAAGTCTTGGATCTCTTTTGATCTTGACAAAGGAGATTGATCATGTCTAATATTTCAAATTAGTGTTATTTTGCAACCTTTAGTTTTTATCTAATGTTGGAAGTTGGATGAAGCTCAAAAATTCCTCAAATATAAAAAATGACTTCTAAATCGCGACTGCGATATGTGAAGAAGCATGAAAAGTAGACAGGCGAAATCGCGGAGCCATTCTCGGCCGCGATTCATCCAAATGAAAGAGTCCAAAATTGACAGATGAAATCGTGGTGTGTGTCACGCCCTAGTCGCGACTGTGAATTTTGAAGTGACTCAAAAGGAAAGCAAGTCCACAGTCACAACATGACACGTGTTCCAGCAGATCGTTGGAAGTCAAATTTCGCAAAGGCATCTTGTTGGTAGCGACCACGAATCATAAAGTAAAAGATAACCATTTTTGGCAGACGAATTCACGTCCTTTGTCTCGTCCTGTACAAGAAATCTTGCGACCGCGACTTCTGAAAGTAGGTAAAAGGGCAACGACTATATTTTTCTATTAAACTAATTAGAAGCTGCCATGTGGACTAGCCGTTAGACACAAATGGGATTTTCCTTCAGAAATTTGGATTTCGTGACCTCTAATGAGTAGTAGCGACTGTGAATTGAGATTGTCAAACATTTAATGCATAATCTGTCAAGCATGTCTCAAAGATTTTGTGACTTATGATTTGCAACATCTCTTTGGTGAAGTTTGGGTATAAATACTCCACCAAACAGCCATAAATAAGGTTGCTAAGAAATTTATTATAAGTAATTAAAGCTCTCAATCTTTGCTACTCATCTTCTTCAATTTTCTTTATGAAATTGTAAGTGTTAGGTGTGAGCATTAAACACCAAGTTGTAAGGTTGTAGTGTTAGTTTGTACAAACACTTCAAGAAAGGTTTAAGTGTGAGCATAGTGAAAGACTTGAGTGAGGTTGTGTGTTAGCCTAAAAACACATTGTTATAAGGTTGTGTGAGAGCCATCAAAATACAAGTTGTAAAAGTTAGGTGTGAGCTTGAAAACACCTTGAGATAGTGAAATACCCAATTGGTAGATTGGGGAGTGGACATAGGGTCGATTATACCCAAACCATTATAAATCATTGTCTCAATTCTACTCATTCTTCTTCCCCTCTTCTTTGTCTTTTAAATTTTTATACACCAATTCAACCCCCGTTCTTGGTGCCAAGGGACAGCAAGAAGATTTGTCAGTTAATGATGGAGATTCAATTTTGGCTAAATTAAAGTTAGAAGGCAATGGTCTTGTAACAAGTTTGGTACCTAAGAAGCTAGTTTCTTCTAATAGTTTAAAAGTGTATTTCCTTTGAGACAAATTGATTTTAATGGAATTTTGATCAACTTCAAAGCCAAAGAATATTTAAAAGGCATCAAAGCCATAATTTTGAACATTTTGTGTAAATATCTCTTGACTAAATGAAGCTCCACAAGACTATTACTTGCTAAAATTATGGCATCCACATATAAAAGCAATGCAATAAATAATATATCTTATTGTTTAATAAAGACATTATTATCAGCATATGCTTGATGAAATCTCTATGCAAGCAAAGCTCGAGACAATTTGGCATGCCATTGTCTACTTACTTGTTTTAGTCCGTATAAAGATTTATTTAATTTGCGAACAACATTAGGAACCTTAAATTGAATGCCATGAGGAAAATGTATGTGTACTTCTTTATACAAATCACCATGAATTTTTAATATCAGGTTATTCCAAGTGCCATTCTTTGACAGCAGCAACTGCAAACAACATTCTTATGGTTGACATTTTAGCTACTAGTGAAATTGTATCTAGGTAGTTAACACTTTCTTGTTAGGCATATCCTTTTGCTACTAAATGAGTTTTAAACCTTTTAATGGAGCCATATGCTTTATGCTTGATCTTATATACCCACTCACAACTAAATAACTATTTGCCAGGTGGTAGTAGGACTATGTTCCAAGTATGGTTTGCTGCAAGAGATGTTAATTCTTATGTCATAGCATCTTGCCACTTAGGAATTTAAGCAACTTAGTTGTAATTTTAAGGGTTAATGTAAGCGAAAATGGAACAAAATTTTTATGGTTTGATGAAACAAAATTATAAGACAAAATAGAAGTAAGAGTTTGAGGAGTACCTAATATTGGCATCTTAAGAACACATGATGAAATCTTATTAGTGTTAGCTACTAAGGATTGTGTCTTTTGCCAATGATAATCCCACAAATAAGATTGTGGTTTATGGATTCTACTAGATTTTTTAGTAGAAGGTGAAGGGATGGGATTGGACAAGGAAGTGAGAGACATATGTAAGGAAGATTATTAATGAAGAATAAGAAGACTAAGGTGATGAATTCTATAGTTTAACAGAAAAATCATAAGAAACTGGTAAAGCAGGATAATCGAAAAAAATGAATTTAAATGAAAAGGAAAAATGTGTTTATTAAAATATACATGCCTAGAAATGATTACTTTGTTTCAATTGAGGTAATACAACTTATAAACTTTTTATATCAAAGAAAAACACATTTATGAGCTTTAAGATCAAATTTTATTTTGTTATGCATTAATATAAATGCAAAACTCAAGCAACCAAAGATTTTAAGAGATGAGAAATTAGGCTTGGTAATAAACAAAATTTCAAAAGTTGTTTTATTATTGGTAACAGGTGAAGGTAATCTATTGATGACATGGACAACATGAGCTACACAATCACTGCAAATACCAAAAGTTAAATGGCTTTATAACTTTAAAGCTTTACTAACATTAAGGATATATTGATGTTCACATTCAACCATACTATTTTTTCTACACTGTACTTTGATGAATAATGCCATTATTGGGAAAAAAAAAATCTAGATTGTTAAACTCCTGACCATTGTCTATCCTAACACACTTAATATTTTCACTAAATAATATTTTAATAAAGGAGCAAAATTAGACAATAAGATTTCTTACTTTAGATTTATGTTTAATGAAGCGAAGCTAGGTAAATATGTTATAATCATCCACAATAATGAGAAGATTTGCATGCATATATAAAACTTAAGGTAGGCCCCTAAATGTCTAAGTGGATTAGATTAAAACATAACTGAGTAACAAAAGTATTAATAGGAAATGCTAACTTTTTCTATTTAAGTAAATGGCAAATGTCCCAAACCCACTCTTTGCTAAAAGAAAATGAAAGAATCAATCTTTTAAAGTTTTTAAATCCTAAGAAATGAAGCATGGCCTAACCTAAAGTACCAAAGATTAAAAGAAGGATTTAAATTACCTACATTGGCATTGTCGGTATGACGAAAATTAGGATTTACAAGATTATCTAGCTTGTAGAGGCCTTTTTATTACTTAGCTAATTTAATCATCTTTTAAGGTGTGATTGCTTGAATTACATAATAATCATACTAAACAATAAGACGACAATCCAATTAGGAGTTAGTTTCCTAACTAAAACAAGATTAAAAATGAACTATGGAACATAAAAGACATTAGAAAGAATAAAGTCACTATTAAATGCAATGGTTTGTGCATGAGTAACAAGGTAGAGTTCATTATTTAGAAGTTTAACAAATTAATAATTCAATAGTTTGTAAGACATAAAATGATTAAGAGAGCAAGTAAGTGGTTTATGGCAACAATATCCATAATCCATGAAGATTCTTCTTTAACTTTAAAATTAAGAGTGGAACGACACATACCAACTGTTTTAGACTTAGTAACATTTATAATGTGTATTAAAGTAGCAGTAGAGCTAAACACGGGATCTTGACTTCTAGTTTAAAGTAAATTCATTAGTTGGTTGTACTGCTCCTTTGAAAGAGTGAATGAATTATCAGATTGCTTTGTTGCAAAATGATCAACTATAATATTGCTTTCTTGTCCAGTTATGTGTTCATCATGAACTTCCACTTGATTAGTATAATTAGTATTTTGAGGCTTGAAACTAGGTGATGACCATGCTTTTTATAGCATCGATTCTCAATGTGTCCTATGAATCTATAAAAGCTGCACACAAGTCTTTTACCATTGAAACTGCTACCTTTCTTATATGATCCAAATTGATTGGAAGTTCTTACAGTTTGATTATAATTACTTGCTTTATTAATAAATGCAGCTCATTTTAGAGAGTGTTGAGGACCTAAAAAGCTTATTTACTATACTTATAGACAGTCAGGCCATATGAGTTGAGATTGCCCAATGGCAAGTGTGACTAGAGGAGAGTCCCAATTAGTTGGGCAAAATAGTGTTGGGGAGAATGCTCGTGACACAAGTAGAGGCAAAGGGCGAAGTAAAGGTAGATGAGGACATAGTGGAACAACTTTAGTTATCAATAGTGGACAAGTAACCCATACTCAACTTTAGGCTAAAGCTTATGTTATCACTCATCAAAAATTTCTAATAGCTCCAAAAGTAATTTCTAGTACAATTTATATTTGTGATTTAAATGCTCATGTTCTGATAGACCTAGGATCTACGTATTCATTTATGTCTTTAAAATTTGCATAACGGGTGCATTTTGTGATATGATTTATGTGTTATGATGCCTACCGAAGGTAGCGTACTTATAGACAAAGTGTGTGTAAAACTTGTCCAGTGCTAGTGTATGGTGTGGTATTGACTGCGAATTTGATATTGGTGAGTGTGTAAAACTTGTCCAGTGTTAGTGTATGGTGTGGTATTGATCGCGAATTTGATATTGATGAATTTTAAAGAATTTGATGTTATTCTGGGTATGGACTAGTTGCAAGGGATCATGTAATTCTAGATTGTCATACTAAGGTGTTGATGATTCGATCTTGGAGACAACCAAAAGTTATATTTGTCAGAGAGTGAAAATTATTCCAACTTGTTTAATCTTAACTATTTAGGCTTTTTGATGGATTAAAAAAGATTGTGATGCATTTCTAATCAGTGTAGTGAACATCAATTGTTCCTAGTTTGAATTTATAGACATTTCTATAGTGAGAGAGTTTTCAAAAGTATTTCTTGTTGACTTACTTGATTTGCTAACACATAAAGAAGTTGATTTTAATATCGAGACCTAATCGAGAGTGGCATCTATTTCTATTACATCATATCGAATGACAATAGTGGAATTGCAAGAATTAAAGAAACATTTGAAAGAATTATTGAAAAAGGTTTCATTCGACATAACACATCTTCATAATGAGGGGGGACACCAATTTTATTTATGAAGAAAAAGGATGGAAGCATATGGCTATGTATTGATTATAAATAATTAAATCGAGTAATAGTAATGGATAAATATCCCTTGTTGAGAATTGATGATTTGTTTGATTAACCTCAAGGTGCAGTGGTATTTTTAAAAATTGATTTGAGATATGGGTATTGGCAATTGAGGGTTGTTGAGCTAGATATTCTAAAAATTACCTTCCATACTAGATATGGTCACTATGAGTTCCTTGTTAGGCCCTTCAGGTTAACTAATACAACGACAACATTTATGGCATTAATGAATCACACTTCAATAATATCTTGATCAGCTTATGATTGTGTTCACTAATGACATTCTCATATACTCACCAAGTCATGATGAGCATGAGCAACATCTAAGAACTGTATTATAGATTTTGAAGGAAAAGTAGTTATATGCCAAATTGAGCAAATGTGCCCTTTGGATGGAGCAAATAGTCTTTTTGGGGCATGTTGTATCCAGACATGGTATTCAACCTAATCTAGCTAAGTTGAAAGCTATTTTAGAATGGGAGTCACCCAAAAATGTATCTCAAGTTAGTTTGTTATTAGATGATTGGTGGAAGGATTCTCTAGTATTGTTAGGCCATTAACAAAATTATTGAGAAAGAATATAGCATTAAAATGGGATGATCAATGTCAATAGAGTTTTGAGGAATTGAAGAAGAGATTGACTACAACACTAGTTTTAACATTGCCTTCAACAAATGGTCGATTTATGGTGTACACTAATGCTTCAAGATAGGGGTTAAGTTGTGTTTTGATTAACATGGAAAGGTGATAGCTTATGCTTCTTGATAGTTAATGCCTCATAAGTTGAATTATCCTGCACATGACCTGGAGTTAGCAGTAATTACTCATGCCTTAAAAATTCCATTATTCATGCTTTAAAAATTTAAAAGCATTGCTTATATGGAAAAACATTTCAAAATCTGACGGATCATAAAGCTTGAAATATATTCTAACATAGAGAATTGAATCTAAGGCAGAAAAGATGGATAGAATTATTGAAGGACTATGATTGTGGTATTGATTATCACCTGAGTAAGGCTAATATTATTGTTGATGCTTTAAGCCGAAAATCCTTAGATATTATTGCTAGTATAGTTAGTTATAATTTGACATCTTGGTTTATTTGTGTGCTTTAAATGTGAAATTTGAGATTAAGAATGTGATAGCTGTAATGGCCACATTTTAGTTAAAGCCAATGATAGATGATAAAATTGAAGAAGCTCAATCTATATTTATATAAATGCTATTGAAGATCCAGAATAATGAACAGACTAATTTTTTAATTAGAGATGATAAGATGGTAGTGATGGGTAACCAAGTATATGTAATAGATGTTAATGGCCTGAGATCAGAGATTATATAGGAGAATGCATCATATGTTAGGTATCCTAGAAGTACAAAAATGCACAAAAACCTATGATTACATTTTGAGTGGTCAACAATGAAGAAAGATATAGTTGAATTTGTATCAAGATGTTTAACTTGCCAATAGATCAAGGTAGAACATCAAGCACTAATAGGTAAGTTATATCCTTTATCTATTTTTGTATAAAAATGGAAGAAAATTTTAATAGATATTATTGTTGATTTTCCTCAAACATGGAAAAGGCATAATGTTGTTTGGGTTTTTATGGATAAACTTACAAAATTTGCACATTTCTTACCTATATGATAGACATATTCATTTTATAAACTAGCTAAGATATACATTACTAAGATTACGAGATTACATGATATTTCTGTATCGATTGTGTCTAATAGAGATCCCCAATTTACTTCTCATTTTTTGAATAGTTTTACAAATAGCCTTGGGTACTCATTTGAATTTTACATAGCTTTTCATCCACAATCTAATGGTCATTTTGAAAGGACTACTCATACAATAGAGGATACGATGTAAGCTTGTATATTAGAATTCAAAAGCAATTAGAATGATTATGTGCTATCAATGGAATTTGCATATAATAATGGCTATCATTCTAGTATTGGTATGACACTGTATGAAGCTTTATATGGCAGGAAATGTAGAAGTCCAATTTGTTAAGATATTAAAGGGTTGAGATAGTTAGAGGGTCCTGAGATTGTACAAGATACAGTAGCCAAAATTCAAGTAGACAGAAGATGTTTGTGTGCCATCCAAGAAAGGCAGAAAGCGTATGATGATAAACATAGATGAGAAATAGAATTTTATGAAGGAGATAAAGTACTCCTAAAGGTTTCACCATGGAAAGACATTGTTAGGTTTGGTAAATAGAGGAAGTTGAGTCCAAGCACTAGAAGAAAATGTCAGAAAAGCAATAAATTTTAATGACAAAAATATTTTTATCGCAATTTAGCGACTGAATATCGATATAATAATTTTCATCACTAAATAGCAATAGAATACAAATAGAAACAAAATCATTTGCTAGTTAGTGACAGAATTGGTGGCGGACTTTGAATCCATTACTAGAATTTAGCGCAAACATGGCGCCAAAAAAATTAAGTGACGAAATTTTATGATGCTAATTTTTTGGCTCTAAAACAAAAAAAAAAAAAAGAATTAGTCACGAATTCTTAGTCCAATGCTATTTAGTGATGCATATGAATTTTTTCGTCCATTAAATAGCAGTAAATTTTTTTGTTGCTAATTTTTTTTCTCTAAAATAAAATTTTTAAAATTTTTTAAGGGAGAATTTAGCAATGGATTTGCAAACCATCACTAATTTTTTTAGCTCAAAAATCAAAATTTTAAAACTTTTTAAAGAAAATTTAGCGATAGATTTTTAGTCTGTTGCTATCTCATGATGGATTAGCAATGAATTTTTTCATCGCTAATATTTTTTGCCCCAAAATGAAATTTTTAAAATTTTTTGAAAGGAAATTTAGCAACAAATTTTCAGTTCGTTTCTACTTCGTGACAAATTTTTTCATCATTAATTTTTTAGTTCAAAAATGAAATTTTTAAAATTTTATGGGAGTTAATTACGAATTTCTAGTTCATCACTATTTTGCGAAGGATTAGCAACAAATTTTTTTGTTGCTAATTTTTTGGGCTCTAAATGAAATTTTTAAGACTTTTTTGGGGAGAATTTTAGTGATGGATTTTTAGTCCGTTGCTATTTAATAACAAATTTGACAGTTTATCACTAAATAGTGATGGATTCCTCCGATATTTTTTTGCTCCAAAATGAAAATTTCAAATATTTTTCTAAATTTTAGTAACAAAATTAATGTTTTTTCATCGCTAAAATTTTTTACTTTCTATTTATTTCTTCTCCTCTCATTTTTTCACCTTATTTTCTTCATTCATTCTCTCTCATTTCTTCACCTCCTTCTTTCTTTATTATTTTCTTCTTCCTTTCTTCTCATCGCCCTTCACTTCTACCATCAACACCTCCATCGCCACCTCCACCGCCTCCATACCTCCTCTCATTCTCCTTCACCGCCGTATTTTTCCTCTCTTTCTCCACCACTACATCGTCCCTTTTTTAATTATTTGTAATTCAAAATATCTAATTATTAATATTTTAATTGAAAATATGTAATTATTAATGATTTATTAGTTTAAAATGTGTATTTGTTAATTTTGTAATGTTTTGTTAATTTTGTAATTGCTACTTATTAATGTTTAATATAGAGTTTTTGTGATTTATTTATTTTAACAATTGACAATATTGACATTTAAATTTAAATAATTTGATAATACATTTGTATTAAGTTCAACAAATTGATAATTTATATTTAAATTAATGTTCAATAAATTGATAATTTATATTTAAATTAAGTATAATAACTAATTTATTAATATGATATGTTACCTTAAAATAGAATATAAATTTCAAAAATATGTTATAAGTAGTATACAATCAATAGAAAAAAACAAGAAAAACTCATCTTATATTAGCGATAGATTCTGAAATCCGTCACTAATATACCCAAATTAGCAATAAACTATTGTCTGTCACTAATTTGAACGCTTCTTCAAAATAGCGACAGACATCATTCATGACAAATTTAGCAATGGAAATTTAGTCCGTTGCTAAATTAATGATGGCTTTAATAATAAAAAAAATTAGTTGTTAATGTCAATTTTGTCACTAATGTTCTCTACCCTTGTCTCACAACATAGTGACCAACCTCACAAATTTCATCACTAATTTGCTAAGTGAACCAAAAATTCATCTTAATAACTTTAGCAATGGATTATGTTCATCGCTAATTTTGATTAGCAATAGATTTTTGCCCTTCAGTGATAGATTTTATCCATTGCTAAAGGGTGGTTATATTGTAATGAAGGTACATTGGGTCGTATAAGATCATAAAGGGAATTAGATCTTTCGCATATCAATTTGCATTACTAGCAAAATTATCTCAGATACATGATGTTTTTCATGTTTCCATGCTCCGAAGGTATCGATTTGATCCTAGTCATATATTGTTTGAACCAGAGATTGAATTATTTGATAAAACAATTATGAATAACAACTAGTTGAGATCCTTGATCGACAATTTTGAGGAATCAGATGATATTGATGGTTAAGGTGAGATGTTATCACTCGCCTAAGGAGGCCACTTGAAAAGTGGAAGAACATATCAGATGATAGTATCCATACCCATTCTCAAGTTCTAGGAAGTAAATTTCGAGAACGAAATTTTTAAAGGGGAAAGAATTGAAACATTCTTCGCTTAATCTATTTGCATTTATATTTATATATATGCAATACATGATAAAAGTATGATGATAACATTTACATCATTACATTTGAGGCACTTGAATATGAGTATGATATTTGCATAGTTGCATAACAAATTGTCATACATGGTATGTATATTATTACAACTTAAATAGGGTATTTTGAAACTTATTAAATATATAAGGACTAGACGAAAATTACTAGAAGGATATAGGGTGATGAGGGGAAAAAGAAAAGGGACTAAAAGAGAAAATTTAAACTTTCAACCAATAGGACCAAGTCACCAATATTTTGTCTTATTAGAATAAGAAAATAAATTAGAATTGTCTTCCATTAAGAGCAGATAAGAGAGAGAGAAAAAAAAAAAAGGGATACAATAAAACAAAAGAGTGCAAATAAAGGGAAAAAAAAGAAGAATAAGAAGAAAAATAATAATGAGAAAAAGGAAGAAGAAAAAATTAACTCGGAAGGAATCTTAAGGTTTTCTAGCTTTGGCAAATGTATGTGTTTTCATATTTATTTCTTTATGAAATGTCCCCTCCATGGCATGTTGACCAACAACTAGTGTGAATTATAAAGTTATTGTAGCTAGGATTGATGTATGAGAAGTTATTAGAAGTGAATAAGGGTTGAATTTATTTTGATTTTGTTTTAAGAATAAATTGTTGCATTCACAATTTTATAATCCTAAAAGAGGATTAGGCAAAGTGTAAAATATGAAAGTTGTAGATTTATGTCTCATCTAAATGCATGTAAAATAGTTTACTGAATATGTTGTGTGTGAAAAGATATTGCTCCTTGATTAGGACTAATTTTAAACTTATTAAAATCTACTCAGTTTGTTATTTTTGTTTTTCAAGAGTTTTATGGCCCTAAAAGGGGAATTATATGAACGACAAAATATAAAAGTTTTATATTTATATATCATATAAATGTCTATAAAATAGTTTTATTGAATATGTTATGTGTAAATAGATATTGTTCCTCGATTTGAACTGATTTTAAACCTACTCATGCTTGCTCAGTTTTAAATTGTTCATTTATTTTAATGATCTTATAAGCTGAATTAGAAAAAGTGTACAACATAAAATATATTCATTTGTATGTTAGCTAATTGGCTTCAAAACAAATTTTCAATTAGACATCAATGTTTTGAGATATTGATAAGATTATAGGTTCAACTTAGCACATACCTATAATAGAAATAGGAAAAACTTATAAAATTCACCATAAATTGTGCAGTGCATATTTTAACCTAAAATTTGGATATATTATACCCATATATATCTAGTTTAAGTACAAAAAAAAAGAATTTGATTATTTGAATTGGTGGAAAAAAAAGCAGCTGCAGAACAAGTCTTTTAAGGTTAAGATATTTTTACTAAAGCACACATATATAAAGAGATAATAATCTCTTTTTGTCATCATTGATTGATTAAATGTACTAAAATAGGTCTTCAAGGGGCTGAAGATAACATTGAAAATCAAAGGGAAGGGGAGGTCATGCATCATGGCATAGGGTTATCTTGCATTCCAACCATTCATCCCATCCATAATAATCTCAAAAAAGAGGATTGGGGTCATGTGACATGGCATAGGGTTATCATGCATTCCATCCATTCATCACATCCATAATCATCATTTTTTTTATCATCAAAGATGACCATTAATACCATCAACCATGGTCTAACTCAGTCAAGTACCTATAACACGAAAAAAAAAGCGCATGTTAGTAACTAAAGCAAACAAACTAATTTAAGTAATCAAACAAACAAATTAAATCATTAAACACCTCTCCACATCTCTATACTCATGGTACCTAAACATGCATTTAAGTCCATAGTAACACATCCCAACATCACATGAAGACCAATATAACATCAAAGCATAAATACATAGATCATGCAACACAAAGAATAGTAAATATGCAATGCAAAACACGTGGAGGACCTAAATGGCCTAAGGCACACTTACAACTAATGGAGATCTTAAGGTTGATGAACCTTCTCTCCTATTGCTTTAAAAGAGCAAGGGATCCTATGAGCATATCGAATTTTATGGCTACGCTTGAACAAGTGGAATCTTGCTTGCAACTCCTACCTTTTATCAATCAATGAAGGATTGAGAGGATGGGGGTCTTCACATCAGTGATAACCCTAAGACATGGCATTTGTTGGATCAGTAAAAAATCCTTTAGGCCTTACGCTTGTTCAAAGCCTTAAGTTAAAATGTTGGTTATTAGGGGACCACGATAAGATAATACATTAGTACCACCCCTAGGAAATGTTGAGTCACCACCCAACTTTAGTTGGGATAAGAATTTGGGAAGGGTAAATTTTGAACCTAATTTAAGTCAATTAGAAGGCTCATTTCATCTTTACCCCATCAGAGATTTGGTTTGAAAATTAGGTACGGTGTGGGGAAGGGGTTAGACACCCCCTACACTGCTCGGATATTGGGATCCAAACTCAAGCATCTTTGGTTCACTTTTAATGTTTTAACTAAGTTATTAATTAGTCTAATTACCACCCCTAAACATACATATAAGTATAGTTCATTCAACAAATCAAGTCATTAACTCAAATGGCAAGAAGGATCAAACATCATGGTATAGTACCTTGATAAGCAACATCGTCCATCCACACACATAATAATCCATAATGGGAAGGGGTCAATTGACATGGCATAGGGCTTTAACATGCATTATCATCCATTCATACATATAATCATCCATAATAGGGAGGGGGGTCATGTGACAGGGTATAGGGTTTTTAACATGCATTATCAGCTATTCACACATATAATCATCCATAGTGAGACATAGCTAAGGCTAAGTCCATGATCTAATCCCAAACACTCACCCCTACACCCAAAAGAAGAATCAAGTTAGTAATGAATCACATGAAAACAAATAAGCAAAGGAACCTAAAGTAAACAAAGAGTGGAAAGCAAGGTCCATAATGATCACCATACCATATCTCCATAGTCAAGACACCTAACATGTATTTAAGCCCAAGATAACACATTTAATCATCACAAACTAGGATTTATAGCTCATAACATATATACACAAATGCATGAATCATGGATAGAAGGAAGGAAATGAACACACACACGTGCCAAGTATTTGGAGGATATTAGGTGGCCAAAGGCAAAGATTCACTCAAGTGAGGTCCTAGGGTCATTGAACCCTCACTTACCTCACTCATAAAGAGTCAAAACATCTAGGGCAAAACCTAACATGCAAGTAGCTAGAATGCCCATATGAATCCAAGAGACCAAAGAACTAGAAAGCAGTATTCACATGACTATTCATGAATTCTAACACAAAAGAGGAATATCAAGGTCAAGGGAAACTTGAGTTCCTCTCTTGATTATTGTCCCAATGTGTCAAAAATAAAACCAAAAATAGGATTTATAAATCAAAGAAACTAGGAAACACATAGCATCCAATCAAGGCATCAAAGGACCAGAAAACACAATTAATATGACAATTATGTATTGTAGGACAAAAGGGATTATCAAGGTCAAAGGGAACTTAAGTTCCTCACTTGGTTATCACCTTAAGATGTCAAAACAAAAACAAAAACTAAACTTAATGTTCAAAGGTATAAAGAAAACACACAAGCATTTTAAGTGCAAAAAGCAAAGAAAACTATCATGAAAGCTAACCAAGACTCCATTTTGAAGTGAATAGGTGTCTTAGGCCTTAAAGCCTCATCCTATTCTATCATTGGAGTCATTAAACATCCTTAAAGATACCCCTAAAAGCAAGAAATCCAAAGAGAATAAGAAGAAAACTTTCTACTAGATTGCAGGAAATCTGAGTTGTATAGCCATGGATAAGGGTTGTATAACCTAAGATAAGAGTTGTACAGCCTACTAACAAGGTTGCATGGCCCTTTTTTTCTTGTTTCAAAATAGAAAAAAGAGGGAGAAAGGGAAAAAAAAAAGAAAAAAGGGAAGTGGAGTCTCTAAGATGTTCCAATAGTGTTTTTGCCCTCAGAAGCTCATGATTAACTTAGCATCCTTTAATATTGCTTAAGGAATGCACAAACATAAAGGGAAAAAGGTCTAATTCTACCTTGGAGAGAGTGGGATAGGATTAAGGTATTGGAGACGTATCCAATCATAAAAGAGAAGAGTGTTATATTGCAATTAGGGTTTTCATGTGGGTTATATAACTAAGAAAGGGTTGTATATCCTTGTATCAGGATTGTACAACCTTAGGATTTAAGGGGGACCACTTTCAAAAAGTTCCATAAGTTAGGGTCTAAGCAAGACTATATAGCCCTATAATGAGGGTTGTGCAACCCTATTTTATAGGTTGTATAGCCCACTAAACTTGGCCAGCAGCCCTAGGCTTGGCTTGGGCTTGGTCTTTGGTCTTTATCTTTAGGCTTTTCTAAGGTTTTTTAAGTTCTTTCATCCTTTACATATGTAATTCCCTTTACATTTTATGGATTTAGTTTAATGATTTTCATCATTAGGCGCTATATCCAGAGGTTCAAAATTTGATGCTCACATATCCACAAGCAAAGATTGGAGTTATAAGCCAAAACATGTATTTAATGATATATACTTAAAAGCAAATATAACATTTGAAAGGCTTTCAAGGTCATAGAAACCTTATGTTCCTCACTTGGTCACCACTTAAAAGGTGTCACAATAGAATCAAAACATCACTTCGAAACAAAATGGAAGAAACATAAAACATTTGAACATAATGCAATATAAAAAAAAAACCATTCAAAAGTTAGCAAACACTTCATTTTCAAAGTGAACAAGGGTCCTAGGCCATTAGGCCTCACTTTGTCCTGCCATTGGAATATATGAACATCATAAACATAAGTTAAAAGAGAGAGAAATCCAAATAAGGAATAATAAGCTTTTCAAATATGTTCCAAGGAAGACAGGATTGTACAACCCATATAAGGTTATACAGCCTAAAAAGGTGGGATGTACAACCTAAATCTAAGTTGTATGGCCTTTCTTTCTTGGGTTTTGAAAACAAAGAGAAAAGAAGAAAAAGAAAGGGAAATAGGAAAAAAGGGGATTCTAGATGCCTTCTTGAATGCTCTTTTACCCTTAGAGGCTCACTATGTATTCTATGTCCTCCCAAAATGTTTGAGAAATGCACAATGAATGTGAAGTTCAAGCCTTGTTCTACCTTAGAAATGGTTGGAATGAGTTAGGATTTAAGGTTTTTATGTTAAAGAATGATTGTGGATAAATTTTGGCAAAGTGACACTATGATTTCCAAAGCCTCCTCTTTTTTTCTTCAAATAAGAGGGATTTATAGGAGAATAAGAGTTCACTAAAGCCAGAAAAGGATCTAGATACACCATGTTCATCTTCAATCATAAAGAAAGAGGTAAAGCTTCTAGATTTTATGGTTTACATGTAGGATGTACATCCACGGTTGGGTTGTACATCTAACCTAGAAGGTTATATAGCCTTAGGGTTTAAGTGAGAGTAATTCCAAAAGGTTTTCCTATTAGGGTTTAAGGCAAGGCTTTATAGCCTTCATTTCTAGGTTGTGCAACCCTGCTTAATAGGTTATACAACCCTTTAATCCAAGCTTGCAGTTTGGGATTTAGGTTTGGCTTAAACTTAGGTTTAGTGGTGGTCTTGGTTTTTTATGTTTCTCCAAGGTATCTCAATGACTTATTTCATTTTCTTTCAAAATTTCCCTTCCATTTTGGAGAATATTTTTAGTGATTTTCATCATTAGGCTTCATATCCTAAGGCCTAAAATTTTATGCTTATAATTTATCCCCTACTTTGTGGGGCTTAGAAAACATCATTCAAGAAATGATTGTTTGAATAATCTCATCAAAGCAATGTAAGATACGTAATCTCATCATTCAACAGCTCCTCGAGCAAATACTAAAGTTTGTTATGGAAGCTTTCTAGTAGGTACCAGTGTAGGTCCCCTAGGGCTGATCTTATGTCATAACTACCCTTTTAGCATGTTAAAAATGATTTGGTACTCTTGTAGCCCTTTTAAGCATTTTGGGGGTTCACACTTATCTTAAGGCAATGGGCTTGGCTCCTGATGCTGTAGATAACGCTTTTATAGGCTTAGGTACTTTTAGGATGACAAATTTCCTACTGAAATTCTCCTAGAGGCTTTAAAGGATGTCTAGTTAGTAGTTGGAGGGTATTTTAATAATTTGATCAATGGTCTTAAAGGATCAGATTTTTTTATGGATGTCCTAGTAGTAATAAGGGCACTTTGGTAATCTATTCGACAAATTGAAGAGATGAATTATTTTTTTAGGCCTTGTGCAAGGTCATTTTTAATGATTAGGCTTTAGGGAAGTTAGGAATTTACTGGAAATTGGGCCTGAGGCATGATTTGGGTAACTAGGCTTGAAAGTTCAAATTGGGCAATTGGGCTCGGGATGTCAAATTAGGTCTGCCCAATCTGAGTGATTTGTATGAACCAAAGGTGGTCCATACAGATCAAAAGATAAAACCTCTTTTCATAACATAGAGGTTGGTTCATACAAACCAGCCCCACTATATAAACCTCTTAATAGTGACCTCGACCATTTGTGCTTTCGCTTTCTCTTTCTCTCTTGTCTCTCACTTAAACTCTCTACGCTTAGCTCTTAGGTTTCTCAATGTCTTTGAAGGACTTTATCATTGTTGGCTTTACTGATGATGAGATGTTTGACATTTTGAAGCAGTTTTTTAATAAGGATGTTGCCATACATGATGCCCTAGAGTAGTTACGTTCTCAGTAGGGGTTCGTAAAGGCGAGCCCCTTAGTGAGCACAACGACGAAAATGATTTGATAGGTTTTCCTCTTTATGGTGACACTCCAATGATCTATAACTTATACCATCATTTAGTAGGAGTCGCCTTGGAAGTTGTAGGAGCTCTTTTCCTTCTCATTTTTGCCATCTTCAAATTTTTACTAATGTTTCCCAACATTATCAATCTTAAGCACTATTTTGGAATCTTTTTATGTATGCAACTTTAGGTTAGCTTCAAAAGACATTCAAGGATAGCTTTAGGACACTAACCATTTATTTTTTGTGTTTTTTAATTTATGCTTCCTAATTTGATTTACTACTTTGAGTTACGCACTTGCAGTCCCCTTTTTTTTATTTGGCCTTAGTATTTATTATTTCTTCTTTTTCTTTTCCTTTCCTTTTTAGGGTGATTTCTCCTTTTAGAAAGGACGTAAGGCGATGGGCCTAGCTACGGAGTGGTTCCATAAGTTGCACCTATAAGTTGTAGTCCATTTAGAGGGCACTAGGCTTATGCCTTTTCTCTAAACCTTATTGAAGAAGGCCCCGAGGATTGACTCTTCGATTGTACAAGCTTTAGATGAGTAGTGGATCGACACAACTCAAACCTTTCACTGATTAGAGAGCTCGCGATCACACTAAGGGACTTTACATATATGATTGAGATCCACAACGCTAGTATTCCCCTTCCCACCCATTTTGGCATGTATGAGTGAATGCTCCAAAAAGATTACATTATCTAGCTCTATAGCTGCATTCCCACGAACAAGAGGAGCCATGGTTTTGCATGATCTAGTATATATGTTAGTACTCTATGGGTTACTAATAATAGCTTGGAGGAGGTTCTAGTTTAGCACACACGCTGCATACTATAAGCTCTATTAAGGATTTTGTTCTCTAATACCTCTAATGTAGCCTAGATTTTCCTAAAGCCAGAGTTAGAAGATTTGCAGCTGCTTCATCTCTTTGACTAAGGATCCACGAGACTAACCTATTTGTATAGGTATTTGGACCAATGCTATTAAGGTAAGTCATACATGTTCGACAGTTAGTAGGTGCTTAATGTAAGTACCTCTTACCCTCCCTTTGTATTTTTTATTTATTTTCAATTGTTCTCATGCTGACATTGTGTTTGATAACAAGTTTGGGCCTTGAGATGGGTTTGGTAGCAAGGAACAGCCCTGTGGCTGACATGGAGGTTTTCCACCCTCACTTATTCAAGTTGAATGGTGTGCCACATGCAGAGTCCTTTTTAGTTAACAAGCATGTCTGCCTAAACACCCTCACCTTCGATCAGGTATTACTATCCTGTAAAAGGAAATTCATGTTAGTTCAACCCATTTATTAGTACTCCTTGTTTTCAAACTTACAGTGATCATTCATTCTTTTTGCAACTACATCTTCATTGAAGGGGACCTCCAAAGGCATGGTCGTCGGAGGTGGTAAAGGCAAATGGCCTATCCTTTGGGCAGCACTTGATGACAGGACCTTCACTTTGTGAGTGGTATTTAAGTGAGCAGGTTTTTTGCTGACGAGAGGTCTTGGATGCTCAACATGTCCTTTAGTGCCCGCCCTTAAACATGTTTTAGGCAGCAGACATGAAAGAGGATATGAGGCTTTGGGCAATGATGTGGTTTACACTAAGGGAGCAACTTGTCTCAAATCGGGTCTCGTATAAGACTTAGATGATTAGGATCTTAGTAGGGACATTCCCTTTATTAGAGGCAACCATACAAGCATTCGCAAATCATGTGGTTGATGAGGGTGTTGTCCTTTAGCATAGGACATAAAGGACTACCGTACACGTCACACAAAGGGCCATTGTTCCTACTCTTACTACTCAGGGTCGTAAGAAAGCCCGTAGGTCTACGTCTAGAGGGTTGGAATCAGTCATCATAAGTGAGTTGGATCTAGTGTTAGATAGCATGTTAAAGGCCTGCATGACATCTTTAATAGGATTGATGATGTCATTGTAGCTTCCTCAATTCACTTGTACCTTCAAGTTTACTGAGATCACCTATGTGAGTACTCGTTACATATATCCTTATTGCATTTTACCATGACTAGTGTCTTCCACTTATGGGAGTGTTTCCTTTTCCTTGTAGATTCCCTGAGTCCAGGCCAAAGTGATGGTCGACTTGATCGCTACCCTAAAAAGGGTTGTGATTTAGCAGAAGCAGTCTATGTAGATTAGTAACAAAATACTTGTAACAAATGAAAGAATACGTATGCAAGTTCATGACTTGTACTTTTGCGTGCTTTATGTTCTATCCATCTCAACAGTAATCCAGCATTTGATGTGCATCCTTCAAGACAGGGACCAACGTTTGGTAGAGGTCGAAGCTCAAATAGAGACATTGACATGGATAGTCGAGGAGGGGTTTGACATCGAGTATGTGACGACTAATAGAGAGGGGGGATGAGAAGGTGACACCCTCGGAGAGCATAGAGAGCTAAGCTGATTAGACACCTTTAAAATTTAAGATCTTTTTTCCTTTCTCTTTCTTTTTCGTAGTACAATATGTCCTTAAACTTTATTAGTTTATTTCATAGTTATACTTAGTATTTGAATGATTTGAGAGCCTATTGATTTTAAGTGATTGCTTTAATGATAGAATTTCTTATGTTGCACTAAGGTAACTTTGTCCCTCTTTTTTTTTTTTCAAATTTTGAAATGCTCTAGTTTTAATGCATAATTTTGGCCTTCAATTCTACTTTCTGAATGCATTTTGAACCCTTTTATCTTTTCTTGCGCATACATTTACATATCGAAGCAAGTACATATGAATTTCTCAACCCTAAACACAAAAGAAATGTTATCCAAATTTTCCTAGGGAATAGGTTTGTATAACCTAGGAAGTCATCTGTACAAACCATTGATTGGTTGTACAGGTTACTCAAGTTGGTTATACAGCCTAACACAACTGCATATTGTTGTAAGGAACTAATCAACCTACTTTTCTTTTATAAATAGGCATTCATGATTTTGTTCTTTAAACCCACCATTTTCAACCACTAAACCATGGCAAGAGCATTTTTACAGTCCCTCCCATCCCAAATATAGCTAGATCCACTTTGGATAGGTCTTGCGACTCTTATCTAACTCTCGTCTATCTGCCTAGACACAAAATTTCTTTTAGCGACCTGTAATTTGTAGGATTCCTCTACTCATAATTTTCACTTTGGGGATACTAAAATCTGCCCTCTACTAGAAGAATTCAAGGCAACTCTTGATTATCATGTCACAATTGCATATCAAATTACCCATATATCTGAAAATGATGGAGTTGTTTGACATGCGATATGATGAAGTTCCTAGGTACACATTAGATGAGGAAAAAATTGTTATGGCTTATTTTCTTACTCTTTACCCCTCTAAAGGTCATGCTTGTTTGGTTCAAGCCTGCATTATGGCAGCAATCCTAAAGGGTAAGTTTCTGTTACGGAGAGAGGATAGTTAGATTGACATGTAGATCTTTCCACTTTTAAAGGGAGTCAAGTCAAGGATGCCCCATACCGATGATTTTAGGTGAGACCATTATGGGTCTGGATAGAGTAATTCTTGGTGTTAGTGATTCTTTCATGTCAAGCCCATTGCTGCTTCAGGTAAGGATTTATCTTGTAGTTTTTTTCTTTTCTTGTCTTTTTCTTCTTCCTCATTATGATTATTTTTATAGCCCTAACTTTTGTAAGGACTACCCTTGTGAACTTTCAATTTAGTGGTTGTTTATTTTTACTTAGGCCGCCTTTATGGGTTTTCAACTTAATGAGAATATTATATATTTCATTTCTTTGTTTCTTCTTTTCTTCTATTTTTTTTCTTTTTTAGATATAGCTGTAAGAAAGGCTATTAGCTTAGACTATTAGCTTCCTTAACTATGGATGCAAGGCTTTATTGCTTATAACACCATTCAAACCACCGTTTGACAAACCCAATTGTTACTAGAGCCAAACGGGTCGAGTGGATGTCCCGTATCACTATTACCAACGTCCATTTGAGCTGCCCATGGTCAAATTTGTCATGTATTACCCTGAGGACTTATGGGGATTGCGTCATTCTTCCTACCCTAGCTTCAAGCACATTCTACTCCCTACTCAAATACGTCACTAGTTCAGTGCTCCTCAATTTGAAGTAGAGTTTCTTCCTTCATTTGTCGAAGGCCCTTTGTCTTAACACTTCTTTGATAGGGCTGAGGCAACTTGGACTAGATGCTACATCAATGACTTTTATACTGGTAGAGATCCATAATCTGAAGATGATGCGAACTACATGGCATGGTTGCACAACCTTTAAAGCTGCAGGCATCACATTAGTGGGTAGTAGACAATGATCTTTCATGAAAGAAGACTCCTTTTATATATGTGATTATGGCTTAAGGACATGTTTTACGAAATTTTCTTTAATTATGTGAACATGTTTTCTTTTGATGTTATGCTTAATATGGATCATTTATTTTTTTGCACATTACACAATAATTGAATGCATGATGTTGGCATTAGTGCACCAAGAAGGGAGGTTGAAGTGGTAGGAGATTAAAAAATTTGGAGGAAAGATTACGTGTTTAGAGAATTAAGAATTAGAAGTAATAAAGATAAGATGGTCCAGGTGTTAAAAAACACTATGTCCACTCCCCAATTCCTTACAATTGAGAATTTCACTCAACTCAAAATGGTGCTTCCAAGCTCACGCCAAACTTATACAATGTGTTTTATGGCTCACACACAACCCTTACACTTTGTGTTTCTAGGCTCACACAAAACCTTACTCAAGTGTTTTGGACAGGCTCACACTTCAATCTTTGCAAGAGTTTTGGAAGCTAGGCTAACTCTCAACCTAATTACAAATGTGTTTAATGCTACCACCAAGCAATCAATACTACACAATCAAGAATAAGAAGTTATGAAATAAATTTACAAGAGTTTGGTTATAACAAATGAAATTCTCTTTCATTTACATATGTTTGATGGAGTATTTATAGGCAACATCCACCAAAGAGATGTTACTAGCAAACTATGCCTAGATCTCTAAGGTAAGCTAGGTAGATTTTGCATTAAATGCTTGTTAGACAATAGTCGCAATCATGACTGGCATTTTACAGTCTCAATTTTCTAATTTGTACTGGGAAGCTTGAAATCACGGTAGAGAACCCTATTTTGTGTCTAACGGCTAGTCCACATGCCAATGTGCCATTGGTGCCCTAAGAAATATAGTCATTGTATTCTTCTGTTCAACTAAAAATCACAATCGCGATTGATATCCTTCTTGCGCTAAACTAAGACTGCAAATTCCTTTGTTTGGTGAGGAGAAAACACTTTCTTTGGTTGCAGTTATGACAGGTGCTTCACCCTCACGAATTTTCATATTCCAATGGTTGTTTTTGACATTTGGCATACTGTGGTTGCAGAATAGGTTCCCTTCTTTTTTCTATGAAATTTGCGATCACGACATAGGACGTGAACACCACTGTGAATTCCTCTGTGTGACAGTCGAGTTTCCCTTGGGTAGATCACAGCTATGATTTCCTCCATGAATTCTTTTGGCCTAACTTCATCCATCCTTTTTGCAAGGTAGCGATCATGAATTTGGATGTCTTCCTCAAAGTTAGAGATTTAGTCTTCCATCCAACTTCCAATGAAAAGTAACTTATATACTACCAAAAACAACACTTAATTAGTAACAATCAATCTTTATTGTCAAGATCAAAAGAGGCCTATGACTTAGGTTTAACCAACCTAGTCCAACAATCTCCCCCTTTTTTATTTTGACAACTTAGATTGATTTTACCTAAAAATTGAATGGCATGAATGTGAAGTTGGGACAGTTAGTTATTTTAAAAACTTGTTGATCAAATAATCAAAGATTTATAAGATTGCAATAAGATTGAAAAAGAATGGTCTTATTACTATTTGCTCCCCCCTCAACTTATACTTCCATTATGCACATTTTTATTACTAACCTCTATTCTCCTTTGGCAATATCAAAAAGAGGATAAAGATTAGACTTTAAACGAAGATGCATTGGTGTTAAGTGTATGAAACATATCTTGAGACAGAACAATCACAAAGAATAAATAAGTACAAGAATCAAATAAGAGCAATCACACAGCATATGAAGTAATCAATTACAAAGGATAAAAACAACACTATTATTTATTAGAACTGTGGGATCCTAACTTTTACATAGACAAAGAAACAAAAGCATAAAATAAAGGCTAGGTCTTTTTGGGAGACCTTCTCATTACCATCACCCTTGCATTAACAAAGAAGGTGATGATACTATAAAGTAGCCATCTGGGCAAGGTTCGAATATAGCTGTCTAGGAAGGTCTTTGGATCATGTTCGGTCTTTATAGAAATTTTAGACCAAAACACCGAGTAAATGATGTCAAGAGCACAAATGATGAATGGAATGCCATCTCCAACTTGAACATTGAAAAGACTTAAGATTTGTTCAAGGTAATAAACAAAGATTCCCCAAAGGCTCTAAATATCAACCCATACTAACCTGCTTTTGATTCTACTCATCAACTCAAGGTTAAGGTGCATATGAACTCCTACACTATCTACTTGTAACTGGGCTCATCACAAAAAATGAACTCATTCCACCCCAAATTTGAAAGATAAGCACAGATCTCATCCTTGATCCTAATTAACTCAAGGAGAAATATGGAGGGAATTTTGTTTGGTTGGATTATCTTAGAAGAGTTAGCCTTTTACTGATCTTTCTCTTCCTTAGTGACCCATTTCATCATATGAAGGGCAGAAGGACTAGATGGTTAAGCTATTGTTTTTCCCTTTTCTGATCTAGAGGCTTTCTTAGGGGCCATTGTAGATGGGAGAGAGTTTGAAGAAGATTTTGAGAGTAAGAATGAAGAAAGATGAAGTGATTTAGAAAATGTGAGTTAAAACATTATTTCAAATGTTTAAATAAGCTAGGAAAGGGTGTAAAAACGATAACAAATAGTAAAAATTTCATTTAATGAGGGATTGCAAATGGTTGGCAATCAAATTAGTTAAATGCATGGTCGTTACTTAAATTTGTGATCGCAAACAGCAAGTTGCAATCGCTAATTAAAAAATATCTGAGTAACGAAAAAAAATCCTTAGAAAACGACGAGGTCAACGGTCAAAACATTTTGAATTTTCAAAAAATTTACGATAAAGATTGAAAGTAGCAACAACGAATTGATGGTTTGACAAACAGATGATAAGTACCTGTAAATCGAGACCGTGAATCAAGAAGTAGCGATAATGAATTACAAGGCAAGAAAAGTAACTATGAAAAGATAACATTTGACTTTCAAAGTTGTGATCCACTTAATACATTGATGCTTAATTCATGCAATTGATATAAAGAGGCACAATTGTATAAAGAATTAAGACATCTAAAGGAGTTTACTACACATACATCACATATAACAACCGATCATTCAAGAACAGTGCATCACACAAAGAGTATTCTAAAAGATCCAAATTTCACTTCAAGGAGCTTCCATCAAGCATTTCCAACTCTCTCTTAGTGAAGTTCATCTTTTTTCATTGAGAGATTTAGTGAAAAAATCCATAAGTTGATGATTAATGTCTATAAATTCCAACACTACATCACCATTTTGGACATGATCTCTAAGAAAATGATGCCTAACGTCTATATGTTTGCTCCTAGAGTGTTGGATAGGATTCTTTGAAAGATTTATTGTACTAGTGTTATCACGTTTGATGGGAATGTGATCAACAACTTTTCCATAATCTTTTAATTGTTGTTCCATCCAAAGAACCTGGGTGCAATAATAACCCGTAGCTACATATTTTGTTTCAGTAGTGGATAAGGCAATTGAGACTTGCTTCTTACTAAACCAAGACACTAAGCATTCTCCTATGAATTGGTAGGTTCTTGAAGTGCTCTTTCTATCTAGAAGACTACTGGCATAATCCGCATATGAATAACCTATAAGGCTAAATGATGAATATCTAGGATACCATAAACCTATATGCAATATGTCATGTAGATATTTGAAAATTCTTTTAACAGCATTAAAATGAGATTCTTTAGGACAATATTGAAATCTAGCACACGTGCATACATTAAACATTATATCGGGTCTAGAAACGGTAAGATAGAGTAGAGAGCCAATCATACCTTGATATCTCTTCTCATCAACTGACTTACTCGATTCATCTTTGTCTAATTTGATGGTAGCACTCATTAGTGTTTTTACTACTTTGCATCCTTCCATGCCAAATTTCTTGAGTATATCCTTTGTGTATTTAGTTTGGTTGATGAAAATCCCTTCTTTGATTTGCTTGATTTGTAGGCCAAGGAAGAATTTGAGCTTTCCATCATGCTCATCTCAAATTCCCTAGTCATGCACTTAGCAAAATCCTTATAAAGAGATTTATTAGTAGCACTAAAAAAGATATCATTAACATATATTTGCACAATTAGTGTATCATGATTATGCCTTTTAATAAACAAGGTTGTGACAACCTTCCCCTTTACAAAATCATTTTTCAAAAGGAATGAACTTAGCCTTTCATATCAAGCTTTTAGAGCTTGTTTCAAATCATACAAGGCTCTATTCAAATTAAAAATAAGATTTAGAAAGATATGAGATTCAAAACTAAGAGGTTGTTTAGCATAAACTTCCTCCTCAATAATGCCATTTAAAAATGCACTTTTAACATTCATTTAGCAAAGTTTGAAATTCATATGACATGCATATGCTAAAAGAATCATAATGGCCTCTAATCTCGCTACGAGGGGGTTTCATCATAATCAATGTCTCCCTCTTGGTTGTATCCCTTAGCAACCAATCTACCCTTATTTCCAGTGATGAACCCTTGTTTATCCAACTTATTCCCCAACACCTATTTGCAACCTATAACAAGGTGTTCCTTAGGCCTAGAAACAAGTTCCATACATTTTCTCTCAAATTAGTTGAATTCCTCTTGCATACTAATTACCCAATTCTCATCATTAAGAGCCTCGTCAATAGATTTTGGCTCAAATTGAGAAATAAATGCAAGATTATTATCTAAAGAATTGAGTTGAGATTTAGTACTTACACTCTTGGATGTATCACCAATGATTAGGTCATTTGGATGATGTTTGGAGAATCTCCAATCCTTAGAAAGTTCTTGATTTGGGGTTTATACTTGTTGATGTTAAGGTTCCACTTCTTCTCTTGATGATTTGCCTTCATCATAGTCTTTATCTACCTTTTTTGTGGTTGACTCCAATTTCAATTTCTCAAAGTCACCTACAAGATTATCAACAAGAAAACTTTTTCCAAGAACAAGTTTACTAGATTCATCAAACACAATGTTCATGGACTCTTCAACAACCATACAACTCGTATTAAAAACTCTATAAGCTTTGTGAGTGGTAGAATAACCTAGGAAAATACCTTTATTTGTTTTTTAATCAAATTCTCCAAGATTATCCTTGGTATTTAAGACATAGCACTTGCATCCAAATACTTTTAGGTATGACAACTTAGGTTTTTTACCATTCCAAAACTCATAAGAGGTTTTATTAAGAATGGGTCTTTTGAAAACATGATTTTCAAGATAACACGAAGTATTGATAGCTTCAGCCCAAAAGTAATTAGGCAATGAATACGCATTGAGCATAGTTCTAGCCATCTCTACTAGCGTCCTATTTTTCCTCTCTACAACATCATTTTGTTGTGGTGTTCTAAGAGTTGAGAAGTTATGAAAAATCCTTTTTTTCTAAGCAATAAGATTCAAAAAATTCATTTTGAAATTCTTTTCCATCGTCACTTCTTATAGAAGAAACAAAGTAACTCTTTTCATTTTGAACTCTTTCGGCAAAGCTTTTAAAAACATCAAAACTATCATGCTTATAAGCTAGAAAGGATACCTAAGTAAACCTAGAGTAGTCATTAACTAGGATAAGTGCATAAAATTTTCCACCTAAACTAGCACTCCGAGTAGGTCCTATTAAGTCCATCTGGCCAAGTTGAAGAGGTCTAGATGTACTTACAACATTCTTTACTTTGAAAGAAAATTAAGTCCACATGTCTAACTAGGATAAGTGCATAAGATTACTAACCTATTAAGTCCACATGTCTTATCTTCATAGAACTTTATCTTAGGAAGACCTTCCACTAGTTTTCTTTTTGATAAGCTTTGTAGGAGCTCCATGCTAGCATGTCTAAGTCTTCTAAGCAAATTGACTTTATTACCCTTATCATTTCTTTTTGACATTATTACCCTTATCACCTAATTGACTTACACTAAGCGAATTATATTGCAATACATCAATAAGTAAAACATCATCAATGAGAGAATAACCATTCTCACTGATGGTGCCAATGCCAATTAACCTTAACCTGGTCATTGTTTCCAAATGTGACATTGCCACCCTCCTTCTCTTTTAAGGCCATGAATAGCTTCTTATTGCCTGTCATGTGCTTTGAGCGTCTACTATCCATATATCAATCATTTACTTCATTGATGGCTGCCAAACAATCCTACACAACACAAATAAATCATCTTTGTTTGGAACCCAAACATACTTGGGTCCAAGGGGGTTAGGCCTGAAGAATCCTCCAAATTGAGGTGTGTTGTCACATCCCATTAAATCGTCATTAAATGCTCTAAGTCTATCCATTATTGTTAAAAGACCTTAATTCAATTATCATTTATTTATCATATTTATTTTTCACACAATGTCTCTTGTTCAAAACATAGTCATTATTTACACTAAAGTATACATGACTAAACCAGCTGGAATACTAATAGACTGCATACTGGCCCAACCTCTTTTAAACTGCTAGACAGCAACCTTGAAATATAATTGGACACAGTCTTTAGTCTACTCCTCCTGAAATAAAATTTCATGCAAAAGAGTGAGTTTGCATACTCAGTAAGTAAATGCATAACGATACTTCAATCTCAATTAACATATCAAACATTTTATTATTTATAACTTATCATCATATCCATGTACGAAATAAACATTCTTTACTCTTAAATACCATATAGGCTGTCAAAGGTTATTACCACACATGCTGTCATAAATTTTCTGCCACATAGGTTATAGATATTACTGCCACAAAGGCTTTCAATTTTAGTTGCCACATAGGCTAGAAATATTATTGCCACACAGGTTATAGATCTCATTGCCACACAGGCTATCGAATGTTACTGCCACACAGGCTATCAAATATTATTGCCACACAGGCTATTACATGTTATCGCCACACAGGCTGTCAAATATTATTGCCACACAGGCTATCACATTTTATTGCCACACAGGCTATTGAATAGTTTTACTTGTCAACAACATCAAGTATTAGCTTTTCAACCAATCAACTATAAATCCAAAAAAATTTCAGCAATATAATAACTAATAATAACACCCGTAACTTT
>CATIWR010072488.1:0-12715 GCA_949677035.1 Omphalea diandra
AGCTCAAATTCTTTCTTGGTCTACAAATAAAGCAATCCAAAGAAGGGATCTTCATTAACCAAGCCAAATACATAAGACAAATGCTCAAGAAATTTGGCATGGAAGGTTGCAAGGTAGCTAAAACTTCAATGAGTAGTACCATCAAACTAGACAAAGACGAATCAGATAAGGTGGTAGATGAAAAGAGATATCGAGGTATGATCAGATCTCTACTCTATCTTACTGCTTCTAGGCCAGATATAATGTTTAGTGTTTGCATGTGAGCTAGGTTTCAATCTTCTCCTAGGGAATCTCATTTAAATGCAGTTAAGAGAATTTCAAATACTTATATGGCACAATTCACTTAGGACTTTGGTATCCTAGGAACTCTTCCTTTAGCCTAGTAGGGTATTTAGATGCAAATTATGCAGGAAGTCTCTTAGATAGAAAAAGCACTTTCGAACTTCCCAATTTATAGGAGAATGTTTAGTCTCTTGGTTTTGTAAGAAGCAAGTATCGATTGCCTTGTCCACCGCGGAAGCTAAGTATGTGGTTGCTAGTTGTTGTTGCACCCAAGTTTTGTAGATGAAACAATAATTAAAGGACTTTGGCAAAACAATTGATCATATTCCTATCAAATGTGATAATACAAGTGTTATTAATCTCTTTAGGAATCCCATCCAACACTCCAGGAGTAAGCATATTGATATTAGGCATCACTTTCTTAGGGATCATGTCCAAAAAGGAGATGTTGTATTGGAATTTATTGACACAATTCATCAACTTGCGGATATTTTCACTAAACCTCTCAATGAAGAAAGGCTAAACTTCATCAAGAGAGAGTTAGGGATGTTTGATGGAAATTCCCTAAAGTGAACAAATCTAGATCTTAAAAATATTTGTTTTGTTTGGTTGATATTTGTTTGAATATATGATTATTATGTTTTTGTGTTTATATGTCTTAATTTTAGATGGCAATTATGAACTTGTATGACAAATTGCACAAATTAAGCATCAAAATATTAAAGTGGATCACAATCATTGAAATCTTATCTTTATCTTTGCTAACTCATAATTTGCGATCGCTATTCTTGTTCACGATCGCGAACTTTAAGTCAAACTTTGTCGGCTAACAAATGTCAAATCGTGGTCGCAAAAATTGCTCTCCACCATGAATTTTATCAGATTTTCAAAATTTGACTATTAGAACGTGCATTCCCGAGGAAAATTTGTCAATTACTCACATTTTCTGGAATTCGCGATTGCGACTTCCAATTACACGGACGTGAATTAAAGTAACTGCTTAGGCAATTAAGTGATTTGATTGGCAACCATTTCCTCTCTGTATTTAATCCATTTCTAGCCATTTATGGTCATTGGATGTCTCTTCAGAGCCTATATAAACCCTCTCAACAGTGCTTTTCATCACAACTTCATATCTCAAACTTCCAAATCTCCAATTCTCTCTAAATCTCTCAAATTCTCTCAAGTTCTTCATGGCACAAAAAAATCTTCGAGAGCTGAGAAAGGCAAGGGTATAACACAACCCTTTGCTCCTCCTTCCCTCATCTATATAAAAGGAGTGACCCGTGAAGAAAAGGAGAGATATAAGGCAAACCTCTCTAAAGTCATCCTACTTAACAAATTTCTACTTGAGACTCTTGGCATCCACAACGAAATCTGAGCATTCTTGTCCAACCTAGGTTGGAATGAGTTCATTTTTAGAGATGAACCGATGTATGAGGAGATATTCTGAGAATTCATGTGCACGGTTCAGCTGAGCTATAAAGCGAAATCTTCTGCCGAGCAGTATGGTCTCATCTTTTGCACTTTTAGGGATCCGTGCTTCATCACCTTCGAGCAACTGTCCTCCCACTTTAACCTCCAAATTCCATTTATTATTTTGGCTCTCGATGTTATATACTTAAAGTTTTGGGCAGAAGTTTCGATCAAAGCGAGACACGACCTGAGATCCTCTCTTGCAAAGTACATGAAGACTTTGCCCTTATGGATTCTTCACCGCATCATCACCTTCTCCATTAATGTAAGGGATGATGGGAATGAGAAGGTCTAACAAAAAGATCTTGCATTCCTCTTTTGTCTTGTGAATAACTAATCGCTCTAAATTGGCCGCTATTTCGTGGATCAACTGATCCACATGAGCACGAAGCTGAAGAGTCAATTTCTGCTCCCCTCTCACGTCACCGCAATCTATCGATTTGTGGGAGCACTTGATAAGGATAAGGAGAAGCTACTCACCAAGAAGTATCTACCCTTTCAAAACTTTTTGGACCTCACCTGCCTCATCAACGCTAAGGCAATTCATCCAGATTCCTACATATACCTTCTTGGCACTTTTGGGCGTAAGCATATGGAGAGCTCGCAAGCTTCCAAGTGGAAGCGTTTATGTCCTGAAAAAGTTTCTCCCTCTGCTCCTCCACCACCTAAGCCTAAGTCCAAAGTATGCCTCTCCACCATCAACAACAAGCTTGATAAGCTTATGCAGATGATGAAAAGATGATCTCTTTTCCTCTCTCACCTCCACAATGATATGGTGGATCTTCAAGAGAAACTCGAAGTTCCACCTTGCCATCTCCTCGACTTCACGAATTTTGAAGATACACAAAATGGGGAAGAAAGTGTGGAAGATGGAGATAAGGCTGAGGGTGGTCTCCACGAGCACAAGGATGACTCTTCTGGATATGACAGTGATTCTCCAGTCTTTTAGATTTTAGGTTTCTTTGTGTACTTTTTTTCTTAGGTTACTTTTTGTAATCAAAAACTTTGTGATCCCACATTTGGTATATCTATAAAAGTTTGTTCTTTTTTTTTGCATATTTTTGTTTTGAGCACTTACTTTTATCTTTATGATTAATGTTCGTTCCTTATATGCTTTTGCTTCATACTTATTCTTATGCTCCTTAATAATTTATGCCTTAAATTTCCCTTTAATTGTCTTTCATCTTATCTAACCTTTTTGATATTGCTAAAGGGGGAAAGATAAGATAAGATAAGATACGAGTGAAAAATTATCCAAAGGAGAGATAACTAATTAAGGGGGAGTGAGCACATAAGTTGAGGGGGAGCAACTAAGAAGCAACTTAACTTCACACTTAGAAATCTTTGCTAAGCATCTTAAGTGATCATCAATTCTAAGTATGATTCAATTTTACTTTTCTATACTTATTTTTCACTTTGGATCGATCTAAGTTGTCAAAATCAAAAAGGGGGAGATTGTTGGACTAGGATAGTTAATCCTAAGTCTATAACCTCTTTTGATCTTGACAAAGGAGATTGATCATCACTAATATTTCAAATAAGTGTTGATTTTGCAGAAATAGATAAATCTCTTAAGAAGAGATGGAAGGAGTTGTTAAACTCCAAAGTAACATGTAAATCGCGACCATAATCCAAGATTCATGACCGCGACTCATGTTAAAACATGTTGAAAATCAGGCAGGCGAAATTACGGAGCCCTTCTCAGCTGCGACCCATGAAAAAGAAGGAGCCCAATTATGAAAGTGGAATTCACAGTCTGTGTCACGTCGGAATCGTGATTGCGACTTTCAAAAATTCCCAGGGAAGAATCAAGTTCACAATTAGAGCTTGACAAGCATCCAAGGAAGTCGTTGGAAGAAAAAATCATGAATGCTACATATTGGTAGCGACCACAAATTCTGACAGTAAAAATTGCAAGATTTGGCAGACTGTTTTGCGGTCATAGTTGCAGTCTATACAAGTGAAGTCGCGACTACTATTTTTGTTAGCTGAAGAAACACAACGACTATATTTTCCTAAAGAACCAATGTGCCTACAAATGGGATTTTCCATCATAGCTTTTGGCTCTCATAAAGAAATTTAGAAATCGCGACTGCGAAGGATCAAAAGCGACCGCAAATTCATCCTGACAAGTAATTAATGCAGAATCTGCCTAACATGTCTCAAGAATTTGGTGAGCTATGATCTGCAACATCTCTTTGGCAAATTTTGGGTATAAATACACCACCAAACAACCATGAATAAGGTTGCTAATAAATTTATTACAAGTGATTAAAGCTCTCAATCTTTGCTACTCATTTTCTTCAATTTTCTTTATGAAATTGTAAGTGTTAGGTGTAAGCATTAAACACCAAGTTGTAAGATTGTAGTGTGATCCTGCAAAAACACAACAAGATGGGTTTAAGTGTGAGCCTAGTGAAACATTTGAGTTGGGTTATATGTTAGCCTAAAAACACATTGTTGTAAGGTTGTGTGTGAGCCATTAAAACATAAGTTGTACAAGTTAGGTGTGAGCTTAAAAACACCTTGAGATAGTGCAATACCCGATTGGTCAATTGAGGAGTGGACATAGGGTCGATTATACCTGAACCACTATAAATCGGTTGTCTCCATTCTACTCATTCTTCTTCCCCTCTTCTTTGTTCTTGAAATTTTTTATACACCAATTCAATCCCCCTTCTTGGTGCCAATGGACAACAGGAATGGAATATGCATAAGAGAATTTTAAATTTTTATGTTATTAGGAGTCACAAATTGATAGTAGTATGAAGGAGTGGGGTTTATTTAGGGTCATGTGCATTACTATTGACAATGCATCTAATAATGATAAAATAATAACTCAATTGAAAAGAAGGCTAGTGAAAAAATGTGCATTTGTGTTAGGTGGAGAGGCATTTCATATTATGTGTTTTGCTCATATTCTCCAATTAATTGTTAAGGAAGACCTTGATATGGTTTAAGGTTCCATCAAAAGATTGAAAGTTGTAGTGAAGTATATTAGGAGCAGTCCACAAAGGATGGATGTGTTTAAAAAAGTAATTGATTTGGTAGCATTAAGTTATAATCTTGGCTACAATTAAATTATCCTACAAAGTGGAATTCTGATTTTCTCATGTTAGAATCTACCTTTAACTACCAAAAAACATTTGAGAGGTTAAAGTACATTGATACAAAATATGTGATAGATGTGGGCATTGATTTGCCTAATAAGGGTGATTGGATTAGAGCTAGGATGTTGTATAAATTTCTAAGTAACTTCTATGAAGCTACTTATTGGTTGTCTGGGTCTTTTGATGGCACATCTAGCTTATACTTTCCTAAGGTTGTGAAAATACTGAAAGAATTGAGTGTTAGTGAAATGGATGTTGATAATGAGTTGAGAGAGATGGATAACCAAATGAGAGCAAAATTTGATAAATGTTAAGGTTCTTTAGATAAAATGAAAGTGATGATGTCTGTTGCAATTTTGCTAGACCCTATATATAACCTTAAATACATTAAATACAAATAAGTGGCATTCTATAGGGAGGTAGAGGCTAAAAAAATTAATTGAGAGAGTGTTGTAGGCATTAAATTCCATCATGGAAGAGTATAAGTGTTATTAATCTACTGTTATGGGTGAGTGGGTGGAAACTAATTCTACCAATAATAATATGAGTGGTATTAGTGCTGGTACAAGTGAGTATAGTGATGATTTATTTGTAGAAATAGAAATTCAAAAGACATTATCTTTAAAATGTGAGGTAGATAAATATTTAGATGAAAGTAATTAGAAATATGTGAGTGACTTAAATTTACTATTATGGTGGAGGGTTAATTATCTTAGGTTTCCCATTATATCTGAGGTTGATAGAGATGTGCTTACAATTCATGCATCCATAATTGTCTCTGAATTTGCATTCAATACAGGAAGAGGGACCTTAGATCAATATAGGAGTTTTTTACTCCTTACCACTACTAAAGTTTTAATCTACTATTAAGATTCACTAAGAAATTCAAACATGCCGTTACAATTAAAAGAAAAAATATAAGAATTTGAGAAATTTGAAATAAGTTACATTGTATAACTTGCATTGATAATTTTAAAATTTATCTTTTCATCCTTTTGTTAGCAATGAAATTGAGTTTTTTAGTTTTTTTTTCGCAGAAGTTAGTCAAGATTTAAAGGTTGTTCATTCTATAACACCAATATGGAATTTGGATGGTTAAGTGCCTACTTCAAGTAATATTTTCTATTGGTTTTTGTTATTTAATTATGAATTTAGACTATTAATATTGATTATTTAATTGTGAATTTTATTGTTGGTATTGTGAGTTGAAATGTAGTTTGGGACGAAGCTGGTGATGTTGCTTCTAACTGCTGCTATTGTTGAATCTAGAGTATTCTTGCTGCTATTAGTGCTTGGTGATAGAAAAGTACTCGTGTTTGTTGTTATTGGTGTTTTTTGCTATTGGTGGTGTTAGTGTTGAACTCTTATGATTTGATGTTTATTATTATTGTTGATGATTTGTTGCTAGTGTTATCTACTATTGAACTCTGATACTTTGATAATTTGTTGTTAAACTTTGATAATCTTTAATGTTGTTATTGTTACTATTTGAATAATTAAACATTTTCTGTGAATTTTGTCATATTTGGGAATTATTTGTTAAGTTTATTTTGTACTTGAACTAGTATTTATATTTTTTTTTGAATTTTGAACGATAATATTATGTTATGTAAATTTGGATAATGTATAATATATATTATCATCTTGAATGGAAATAGTAGGTATATTTGAAAATTTTACTATAAAATTTTATTATTTGCATGAAAATTTTATTTGGAATCGAAAGGATCGACTACCCCGAACCATATTAACCTAACCCATTGACACTGAAACCCCAAACCAAATTGCACTGAAAATTCTATGACAACAGTTCCGATGCTTTTCTATCCTCTATGCGATTTCAGTTTCTCAAACATAAAAACCTCGACTTTTGGTCCTATCTTGAGGTTTTTGAAAACCCAGACTTGGACCAACCTATGTATAGCCCTACCAAGGAATTCAATAGGGAGTTGTAACAGAAGAAGATCAAAGGCCTTAGGAAGTCTTGGATCAAACCTAAAACTAAGCCCCAGCCTAACCAAGCTAAGTTACAAATCTGCTTGCCATCCTTTAAATGGTTGCACAACTAATTTCCTTGATTATGTAATTAAGTACTTGGCTATACAACCCAGGTTAAGACCCTAATAAATGGAAGATTTTAGAACCCTAAGCCTTAATAAACCCTTGGCTGTATAACTAACACAGTAGGTTATATAGCCGACCTCTTGGTTGTACACTATGGAACTGTAATTCCAAAAGGTTCATGACCCTTATTTGTCATGGGTGATGAATGGAATGCAACCAGATCTATCCTAGCTCTGGTTCACCCCTCTCCTTTTATAAATATCCCCTATATTAAAGAGGGAGAAGAGGCTTGGAAAACCTTAGAGTTACTCTGCCAATTTTTTCTCCATAAACACTCCTAAACACATAAACCTAAACCTTAACATCTTTTTTCAAAGATCTAAAGTGGTTTCCTAAGCTTGGTGACATTCCTTTACATACATAACTTTGTATTTTTGGAGGATTAATCATACTTGGTGCCTTTAAGGGCAATACAATAGAAAGAAGAATCCTAACCTCCTTCTACCCTTTCTTTTTCTTTTTTCTTTTTGAAAAACCCAATCTTGGTGAGTTGTATAGACCTTTAACGGTTTGTAAAGACCTATATAAACCTCTAAGGTTTATACGAACAACCAAAAGGACTGTATAAACCACTTATTAGTTTGTACTTTCTAACTGAGGATAGATTGTAAACCTCCCCTTCTTCTCTATTTGGGTTCTTTCCTTTTTAGGGTTTCTTGTAGGTGTCTTGAGAGCTCTATTGATAGAATAAGGGTAGGTGTTTTGACCAGGGTTTTTTATTCATTCAAATAATAAGGCAGTGAACAAGTTTTAGGTTACATTTTATGATTTTCATGCCCTAAACTTTCCCATTTTTTTCTTCATCCCATGTTTTGTTGTGTGTTATATTTTTTGTTTTGATACCATTTTGACCATGACCACGAGAGGGGTTTATCATCCCTGTGACCTTGAGAGCCTTGTGACTTTTGCTAACATTTTTATATGGTTATAGTCTAACCACCATCACTATTAAAAGAAGTGACTAGCTCTTTAGCTAGCTCATTCTATTCATTAATATTTCGATGGTTGTTTTGATTAGGGTTTGGGAGAAAGATCAATTCTTAGTGATCCCTATTATATCATATCTCATGCTTGTTATCTTAAATATATTGTTGGCCTTATGATAGTTCCTTTTCAATTAACATCCTGGCCTCCTAAATGGTTAGTGGTATGTTTGTGGATCTTTAACTCCTTAGAAGCATTCTAGAGGAAGGTTCAATAACCCTAGAATCCTATTTGCTAACACTTTGCCCAAGGCCTAAAGTACATTCGCATGTTATATTTTTTATGTTTCATTCTTTTGTAACTCATGTGTTTGTATTACAAAAAAAAAATCAGACTTAGCTACTACAAAAAAGTAGTAACTAATCCCTATTTTTATAGTAGCTAAGACCTTAATGACTACCTTAGCGACTAATAAGTTATAGTCGCTATTCTCCTAGTAGCTAAGCCGAATTTAGTGACTAAGTAGTAGCTATTTAGCTACTACACAAGGTTAGTAGTTAGGTAGTAGCTAAATAATGACTACCCACTTTTAGTCACCAAAGTAGTATCTAATTAATGAAAAAGGCAATTATGGAGACTTTAAATAGCAAATAACAACTGTTTAACTACTAAATGGTGTAGTAGCTAAGATCTGATTTTAGCTATTAACGTATTAGTAGTAGGTAAATAGCGACTACCTAACTATTACACAACGTAGTCGCTAAACTCTCTTTTTTAGCTATTACCATGTCTGTAGTCTTTAAATGAAGACTACTTAGCTACTATACTTTGTAGTTGCCAAATAGAGACTATTTAGCTACTAATTTTGTTAGTAGCCAATATGTTTTAAAAAATATTAAATTTTATCAAATTTAAATTTTTATTAATATTAATTATTATTTAGCTATTATTTTAATAGTAGCAAAACAATGATGATTTTTATTGATTATTGAATTTACTTTAATTTATTATTAACTCATTAAGAACTCCTTATCATCTTTAAATTATTTCTAGCATATTTAAAAATCAAATATTGATTTTCAGGATCATTAGAAACTTTTGACAGTTTCAATGTAAAGTGTTTGGGCATAGAAAAGAGCATAATTTGCATAAAATAAAAAAGTTCAAATAAAAAAAATCACCTCGTCCATTTTAAATCGATTAGAATTCTACATTGCCAAGTTAATAAAAAATCAACCAACAACCTCAACAATTAAAAATAGTTACCTTTTAATAAGATTCTTGAGGCCTTTATGACTTCTAATAGAATCCATGCATGGCACATGCAGATCTCTAGGCATATGTACATCCACTAAAACTGCCATAATGAAACATAATGACAAAGAAACTAGAAACGTAAGCACTTCTTTGTACCTTTTTTTTTTTTTTGAAAAAAAAAACTCAGCTTTTAAATCTAAATGTACATATCAGTAGGCTTGTCCATTTCATGAAATAACAAGCTGAACAAGATATTTTATAAAAACACATTCACTAATTTGTGATATTTTACAAAAACATTAAACTTACAATACTCTAGCCTTTACAGTTCCTTGTCTCACTAATTAAATGGACTGCAAATCAAATCTAGACTTGATTTCCTTTCTCATCTTATAATTTAGTTGATCCCATACATGAATGTGGGTGCAACTCAACGGACTTAAGAAGGGCTCCATCAACTATCGAGTTAAGAATGGGTGTTGTTAAGCCATTACACTAACTAAATTCATAATGAAGAATCAAGAATACTAACTAAAGAAAAGATTTAAGAACCAAGAAAAACAAAAACTAACCTTCTCTAAGTTATGTATCTCAAAGGAGATGAGGAGATAATTCTTAGCCTTTTTGATATGCTTTGTAGTTGCCTTAGCTCCTCTAAATATGAGGCTAACTCATGCACCATCATTTGGGCTTTTTCATTAAGAAGGTTACAGAGCAATGAATGACAAAGAGTAGGAGAAAGGGAAGTAAAGGTGATGCCTTTTGTGTTAGTGGTAGCAGCGATGAAAGGGTAAAGAAGGAGTTAGTGATGGCTAGGTTTGGGAGAAGGTTTAGTGGTTGTGTGGGTGAGTAGTGCAACACAAAATAGAAAGGTTCGAAGCAGGGTGAGAGAAATGAGAGGGGAAATTAGGTTTAGTAACTAAAATTTTTTTAGTAGCTAAGCTTAGCGACTAAACTTTTTTAGTAGCTAAGTTTAACGACTAATAAAGAGTAGTAGCTAAATATAAATACGAGTCTCTTATTTAGCTACTACATGCAATTTAGTCATTAAATAGTGACTAAATAGCTATTACATACAATGTAGTTCCTAAATAATGACTACAAACCATGTAATAGCTACCATTTAGAATTTAATTTATATATAATATTAATATTTATTAATATTTATAATATTAATATTTATTATTTAATATATTATATATAAGTATTGTATAAATAATATATAATTATTAAAGATAAATATTAATATTAGATTATATTATTAATTATTATATATAATATAATATAAAATATTATAAAATATTTTATATAATATATTATAATACATAAATTATAAAAATATTATAAAATAAATAAAAATACATATTATAATTACATTTGTATATTATATTCTGTTTTATTATTATATTTCATATTAAAATTATAAATTAATATTATATTATAAATATATAATAAATAAAAAAAAATATTATAAGTATATTATATTATATATAAATACAATATAATTATATATAATATATTTAAAATATATATATTATATATAATATATTAATATTAATTATATGTATAATAATTTAATATATAATATTATGTTATATGTATTTAGCTACTACTTCGCTACTACCACAGGCAATAACTAGCCTTAACGACTAACATATATTAGTAGCTAAGCTACACAAAATTTATTTACACTTAGCTACTACAAATGTTAGTTATTATTTAGCAACTACAACTATGCAGTAGTTAATTAGCGACTGCTTAACTACTTCTAGATGTAGTAGCTAATCTTAGCGACTAATATTTTATTAATTGCTAAGTGTTGAGGTAGGAAAAATTTTTTGTGTGAAATTTTTTAGTTTGCTTTTAGCTATTATCTTTAGTGTAGTCGGTATTTAGCGACTACATAGCTACTACATGTTAGTAGCTAACAATTTGCTCCATATATTTTATGACAATTTAGTCGCTAAACTTTAGTCAATCACTAGGTAATCGCCAATTAGTTACTAACACAGGTAGATGCTAAAATTTAGTAATTATTTATGTGTTTTCTTATATTGTTATGTTTTATTGTTATTTTATGATTCATAAGTTAATCTTGGACTAGAATATGCCTAGGTTCCCTTAATTTGGAGGAGATTTGGTGAGCCCTTCTCGTTTAGGTAAATTATTTTTTATGATTATTACTTTATCTCTTTGATGATCACTAACTTGTTTTCCCTTCTTGTGTGTAGGTTGCCATATATGTAGGCATGGTGCTTTAGATTATGCATGATTATGGTTGCTTCATATGCATGACCTTCCCATTTGATATTAGATGTATCCCTTTCCCCTTGAGTTTAGTTGTAATGCTTTAATGATATGTTTGATTGAGATGCGCTATAAACATGCTTAGGAGCAATCAAACTAGCTAGAAACATACTTAGAGTGAACGAACTAACTAATAACATGGTTAAAATGGTAAGAAGTGAATCAAAGATGCCTGAAGGCTGAATCCCTAAATTCAACCAATTTAAGGGTGTTTAACCTCTTCCTCAAGATGTACCTAATTTTCAAACTTGATCTTTGATAAGTAAAGATAAATTAGGCCTTCCAAATGACTTAGTTAGTTCAGAATTTGCCCTAGTTTAGATTGTTATCCGAACCAAATTTAGGTGGTAACTCCATAAGACATAATACCAATATGTTGTCCTGCCTTAGTCTTTCGTTGATCACAAATTGGAAAAGAGGATTCTATCTCACGTGAGAACTAAATGATCCTCTGTTGATCCAAATATGAGCCATAATTCAAGGTTACTGCCAATGTATAACCCTCGTCCTCTTGATCCCCCATTGACTAATAAAAAGTAGGAGTTGCAAGCAAGATTCCACTAGTTCGAATGCCATCGTGAAAGCTATTTTTGCCCTTATAGTGGCAACTCCACTACGGACTCAAAATTGACTTTCCGTTCAATCTCTAGTTCACATTTTACCATATTATCTTTGTCATTCATTAATCCATTACATTCATTTAGTATTCACATTTCACCATGTGCACTAGGTTTTCCATTAGATAAACTGATGGATTCTCTAAACTTGAGGCTTAATTTCCATTCAGGCTTAGGAGATAGTGAGGAAGGTTCATCACTCATAAGTTAAATACCTTTGGATATATAAAATAGGGGGTTGCAACAATCGTCCCCCAAGCTTATGGGAGACATCAACTACAATAACTATTGTCCCTAGGCACTAAGAAGGGGGGTTGAATTGGTGGGTAGAAATTTTAAAAATAAAGATAAACGGGAGAACAAAGAATAATAGAGACACAAACAATTTATAGTGGTTCGGGCAAAATTGACCTTACATCCACTCCCCAATCACTCAATTGGGTATTTCACTATCTCAATGGTGTTTTTCAAGCTCACACCCAACTTATATAACTTGTGTTTTAATGGCTAACACACAACCTTACAACAATGTGTTTTCTAGGCTAACACAAAACCTCACTCAAGTGTTTCACTAGGCTCACACTTAAACCTTTCTAGAAGTGTTTTTACAGGCTAACA
>CATIWR010072526.1:0-56719 GCA_949677035.1 Omphalea diandra
TAATCTTCTAATGATATATAGATTAACCTAAGACAATAATTATGTTAATTATTTAATCTTCTGAAGAAATTATCATAGTTTGCTTAATTTTTAAGACAATAAGTATGTGGTTATTATCATTTCAAAACTCTTGCATAAAATATATATATTTTTTCAATTAAATTTTTTTGAGAAATTTTAGAGACCAAAAGTTTTTAATGACTTCAACAAGAAGCTCAAAAAAATAATGAAACCATATACAAAAAAGAGCAATTAACCCCATCATTAATTAATTAATCCTCAATTAATGTTTAGTTCAATGATAAAAATAAAGTTAAATAATGCTTAGAGTTTCTTCCTCTATGCTAAACATAATAACATGGATTTCCAATAGAATCGACGCACCTAATTAAAGCCAAGCAGTTAGAACATTACTATTTATATTACATTAACTAATTAAAAATAATTACCAATCCAAAGAATCAAGGGCGGAACTATGTTGGTCTTAGGGTGGGCTATAGCTTAGGATAGTTTATAAAAAAAATTTTAAAAGAAATATATAATTTCTATATAATTAAATATTCTCAGTATTTTCCTCTTAAACTATTCATTCAATTAAACATCAAAATAGAATGTTTTCAAACAAGAAAAAAATATTGATTCTCTAATCTGGAATAAAAATATATTTATAATTTAATCCGGAGCAACTAAAATTTCTAGTTATGCCGTGCCATTGCAAAGAATTATTTTTTCGCCGTACCAAATAAAAGAATGACCATACAATCTAAGCTGTAACCTTAAATTCCATCAACAAATCACTATGTATACTTCCATTTATAAAACCCCACAAATATGGTGAAGAGGCCATCAAGCATCCAAAGCCACCCACTAACAGATAAGGCAAAGATAAGGCCCATACATTTTCCCATTCATATCGTTCAAATCACAAATCAACAAACTTCCTTACAATAAAATCTTCACTGTCGAACAACAAATGAACCCTTAAGTATGAGACAAATTGTTGCATTACAATAGACTATAGTGTGTCCATATAAATATAGGACCACGTTTGCTATCACCCAAACTTCCCTGCTCCACCACCAAATATCCAGCCATGGCCACCACCACTGCTGCCGCCGCATCACCTTTCTTTGGAACTCGTATTGGAAACCCAAAACCAATTGTTGGAAAAATCCAAGCCCTTTTCCAATTTGGAACCAAGAAATCTGGTCCTCCACCAAAGAAAACCCCGCCAAAACCAGTGGAAGATAGGTTGGTATGGTTCCCGGGCGCAACCCCACCGGAATGGCTCGACGGGACCATGGTTGGTGACCGTGGGTTCGACCCATTTGGGCTTGGTAAGCCTGCAGAGTACTTGCAATTCGAGCTTGATTCCTTGGACCAGAACTTGGCAAAAAACGTGGCAGGTGAAGTTATTGGAGCGAGAGTGGAGAACACAGAGATTAAGCCAACGCCATTTCAGCCGTACACGGAGGTTTTCGGGTTGCAGAGGTTTAGGGAATGTGAGGTTATTCATGGGCGATGGGCAATGTTAGGGACTCTTGGAGCCATTTCTGTAGAAGCCCTAACTGGCATTGCATGGCAAGATGCAGGAAAGGTGTGTGAGTTCGTTTTACTTTTACGTGAGTTTTTATACGTTTATATATTGCATGTATATATGTTATTAAATATAATAAATTAATATAATTCAAAAATATCTATATAATAGTTTCATGTATAATTATTTAATACGTCAAACATTTTAAGTATTGTTAGAGTTTAAATTTTTCGATTTTGGTGCATGATTTTTTTTTTATTATATAAGTTAAAACCTATAATGTAGTTTCCTAACTATGAAGACTAGGTATTTATGTACAATATCCTTCTATCTTGTATGGTCTATACTTTATACTACTTTTTTATTAGGTCATATTCTGTTATAAATTATCAAATGTACATTTTAAGTATATTGTGAAAATTAGTAAATTCTACAATGTTGTTTTGGTAATGGTACCCTTATGTGAATCTTTTATTAATTATTTATTGTAGTTTTATTAAATTAAAAATTATCTAAAGTGATAAATAATTATATTTTATTTTGAAAATTGTACTAATGGGGCTATCATAATATAATATCATATAAGCTACTATAGTATTCATCTCTGAATTGTGATTAGCAATTTGCTTTTCTGTTTTCTTTATTTTGACTTTTTATATGTATAGTTCACCAGTTTATAGCAATTCATAATTGATACGTACTTGCACAGATTTTTTCTTTTTGCCACAAATGAATTCGGATCGAACAAATTTTGTTCTTCATCGTGTCTTCTTGCTATCCAAGCAAAAAGGTGTGGTGGGAATATAATTAATGACAACATTGATGTTGATAGAAATTAATGACATGTACCAGCAAACAACTTAATAGCATATATTCATCTTTTTACTTAGTTTTTGCTGATATTCATCTTTCTACTTGTTGATTTTTTTTTTCCCTTCTAAACTTGATTGTTAGATAATTAATTAAATGAAATATTTGATGTTGAATAGGTAGAGTTAGTCGAGGGCTCATCATACCTGGGGCAGCCACTACCATTCAACTTGACCACATTGATATGGATAGAGGTGCTAGTAATTGGATACATTGAGTTCCAAAGGAATGCAGAGCTTGACCCTGAAAAAAGGCTATACCCAGGTGGTTACTTCGATCCTCTCGGATTAGCGTCAGACTCAGAAAAGTTAGAGAACCTTAAACTAGCGGAGATCAAGCATTCTAGGCTGGCCATGATTGCCTTCCTTATCTTTGGTATTCAAGCTGCTGTTACTGGGAAAGGTCCTATTGCCTTCGTTGCTACCTTCAACAAGTGATCTGCTCAATCATAGTATTATATGTTGATTTGATGATCTCTCTGAAGGGCATTCTTCAACATTTATATACCCTTATTTACGTGGACCATTTATGCTGGATTCATTAATATTTGTAAGCATGTTGTTACAATAATCTCGTTTCTGTTATATAATTGACAGACTTTTTTTTTTTTTTGAGAAAGATATAATTGACAGACTTTATAATTGATTATTTACTAATTTTCCTAATAAACTAGCCAACTTTGTGAATTACTTTAGGATCTAGCTAGTAAATCAGTTCAGCATTATAACACGATAAGATTTTAATTTTTTTAGTACGTCATATTAGTTTAATAAATACATGCAATAGAACTATTTAAAAAATGGAATTCTTCCTATAATCCGAAAAGGAAAAAGATAAAAGACTTCGATAAGCTTGTGTAGTTGGTCTTCGTTAAGCCTGCATTAAGGGGATTGTGGCTATGGGCTATACTATATGTTCATTTGGGCTCAAGCTGGGCTAGCTACTTTAGGGTTCCACATGGTCTTGGGCTTGAAGTATAGCAGTGATATATGAGAAAAATACACCATCCACCTTATTTTTTAAAAAGACTTTTATATCCACCATGTTTTTAAAAGACAATATAGTACATTAAGTTTTCTTTTTTTTTTTTGACGTTCCTACTTGTTTTTCTTTTCATTCTTACTCTTCTTCACATAAAAGATGTTGCGAGTATAGACATCAAATAAATAGTATGCAGAACGGGATGCAACTATCTAATGCTCATGGTGCACTTTTGGATGCGATACAACAACTGCTTAAACAGTTCACGGTGGTTTTGGGTTGGCACAAGATCCCCAAATTCTCTCGAGCAACATCAAGAATCAAATCAACCCAATTCATAGGGTACCGGTACTGTGTTAGTGTGAGTCCCTCCAATATAGGGCCACCAAACTTGTATAATATATAAAAAAAGCAAGTTGCAAACTTGCCAAGCAAGTTTGGCCAACTTGCTTGGCAAGTTGTCCAAATTTGCCCAGTAAGTTTACTTGTTAGGCAAGTCCTTCAAAGCCTATGAATAGGCAAGAAAGCCAAGCCTTAAAAACAAGCAAAGGGAGCCACTCAAAGTCAAAGAAAAATTTCTTTGATGAGCATTTTGTAAGTGAGATATGAGAGAGTTTTTTTTTTTTTTTTAGAGTGACAAAATAGTGAGATTATTATTTGGGGTATTTTGGAAAACACTTTAAGTGCCACTATTTTGGTTAGAACTTAATATAACTAAAATTAACTTTATAATTATCAAATCCATAATAAATATATGTTGTAAACCTAATAAATTTAAAATAAATATAAAACAAAATAAAATTAATATTTTACAGAAAGTGATAAACATATTATAAACAAAAAAAACATTGGTCTACTTTTTTATATAATAATTAACTTCATATTTTGTCAAATCTATTATAAACATATGTTGAAAACCTAATAAATTTAAAATAAATATAAAAGAAAATAAAAATAAACATTTTACATAAATTTTTACATGATTTTTCTGAAGGCATATTATTTTTTAGAGCTTTTTAGCTAGTAAATTCTAAGTAAACCTAATGTAAAACTAAAATAAACATTTTTGATAAACTGTTTTTATGCACTTTTAATATCGGATTATGTAATAAAATGTAAAAGACTTCAAATATATTTTTCCGCGTCAATTGTAGGTTTTATATAGTATCAAATTTAAAAAGTTTTAGTGAAATACTATTTTTAATTTTTAATTTTTAAAATTATTGTTTTTTAATATCTTTAAATTAAACAATTCTTTTGTTGGACTTTAATAATTTTTTTGTTAATTTAAAAATATAAATTATTATTTTTTGAATAATTTTATCATTTTAATATATTATTTTATTTTTAAATTTTTTAAAATTTTCTATTATTAAATTATATTAGTTTTTCATCAAATATTAATTAATGAAATAAAAAATTAAATTTATTTATTTTATATCATAAATACTGTTACAAATATAATTGAACTTCAAAATGTACTTTTATTATTATATCAATCATAATCAATAAAAATTATTAATGTAGGTCAATATTTTACTCATATGAATATTAATAATATTAAAGATGAGGATAAAGAATCAATGAGTCTTAAGATTTTTTTTTTTTGACAAAAAGGAGTCTTAAGAATTTGATTAATACGGAAAAGAGTAATATTAATGAAGATATGTATGATAAAGTCTTAAAAGAAAAATGTGTCACTTTTATTTAAATTTATAAAAAAAAAGAGATAAGATGTGAATAAAGTTATTTTTCAATATTTAATTTAAAATTAATAGTAAAATTTCTAAAAAAAATCAAAGTTGCATAAATACATAGATTTTAACGTATATTTTTTTAAAAAAATAAAATTGAAATACTGAATTCTAATATTTTGCTATTTTTAAGTAACATAAATAATTAAAATATAACAAAAAATTATTTTAATTTAATGGTGCTTATAAAAAAATATTATAATATATAAAAAATTAAATATTTTATCTAATTAAAAAGAACAAATTTTTTTTTCAATTTGATAAAAACCCTTTTCAAATTTTAGATCAAATTGTATATATAATTTGTTAAAAAAAAATAAAGAAAAACAAAAGGTCAAAAATTGTCAGGCACATCCATAAACAACTTTTGGCACTTAGTTGGTAACAACTGCTTTCATGAATGCACATGAGGCATAAATTTAGAATTTTGAGGTTTTATTTTTTTGGAAAAGCAAAATGAGCAATGTATTTTTGTCTCTTGTGATTCCTAAACAGAGATTCATGTACAAAACCCATTATATTTTTTTATAAGATCTCAATCATAATGTGTTGTTGCTCAATTTCTCACTTGTGACACTACACACACACACATTGAGTGTGTGTCTATATATATATATATATATATATATATAATTTTAATTGTATAAATTGTGTATATAATTTTTTTTATTATATATCAAATAATTAGTTTTATAATTTTTAAAAACTATTATATTATAATTATAATTAATTTAAAATAAAATAATAATTATAATATAATATAAGAATTACTTTTTCAAAAAAGAAAAAATTTATTTGTTGTATCCCACTGTATTTTTAATAGTTTAGATTTACATGTATTCTAGACTATTTAGTATAAATAACCAATTACATTACTAATTGGGATATTGAATATTGAATCCAAATTTCATTTTTCTTATTTTCTTCTTTCTTTCTCTCTCTCATGTATCTTCCTTCTCCTTCCTCTACTTCTCCCTTATTTCCTCTGTTTCCCTCTCTTTCCTTCCTCTTCCTCTGTTTTCTTTATCTTTCTCATAGTTTCTCATCTCCTAAACATTGTTAAATCCTTCGGGACACAACATTTGGTATCAAAGCAGCTGCAATCCTAGGGATTCTTTCTCTTCCCCTCATTCTTTTCTTCTTCTCTACCTATTCTCTTTTCCTTGAATTAAATCTATTACTATTACCAACAATATGGAGTCCTTAAAGAAAAATCAAGAACAACTAGAAGAAGAAAAGAAAAGAAAAGACACAGACGTTCAAGCATTAAGGATTTTTCTTCGTGTCTCATTTCTTATTTTTCTTCGCTACCCAATCTTCTCCCTATTTAGATTAAACCCTATTATCATTATCTTTCTCTATTCTTCTCACTAATTCATATTTTCTTGACAATCTAACACCAAGATCTTATGAAGAATCCTACAAGTAATTTTATAAATATGGTTGAGAATGGTAATTTCGCTGCTCCCAAAGCCTATTTCTTTTTTGTTGGTATAAATGTGGATTATGATAGAAGAAAGAATGAATGTTACATTTGTCGTGAGTTGATGATTAGATTTTGTGGTTGGGTAATCCCTTAAAGAGGATGAGTTTAAAAGATAGAGGTGGCAAAAGAAGAAAAATAGAAGAAGTAATAGAAAGCCCTGTAGGTGTTTGATAGAATGCCTAGAAGACCCAAAAAAAAAAAAAACTTAACTGAAACATCAGTTAATTTCTTTTTAGGAGTTTCATGACTTTGAGATATATGTGGGTAGTATAATCATGCTAGCATAAAGTCATTGACCAAATAATGGATTATTTTATGGATGTTGGTTCATCAAGAGTGCAAGATTTGTTTGATAAAAAAGCCAAAGCAAAGGCTCCTTGCATTGTGTTTAGCAATGAGTTTGATGTTGTTGGAAGGCAGAAGGGAGTGGGGCTTAACGGTGGAAATGAGAAAGAAAACAAAAGGAGTTATGTTTGTAAGATGTAGAGTAGATGAAGAAACCAACATAAGGAAGAGAATCCAACTTCAGCATGCTTGCAACCAATGAGTTTTCCTATCCGTAGTTGTTCAATTACTATAGTTTCTTGGGTTGTTTCCATTCTTGAGGACAAGGATGAGCTCCATAGAGAGGGTATTTGTTGTATCCCACTATATTTTTTAATATTTAGATTTACATGTATTCTAGACTAGTTAACTGCTAATCGAGATAGTGAATATTGAATAAAATTACATTTTCCCTATTTTCTTCCCTCTCTGTCTCTCGTATCTTTCCTCTCTTTCTTCTACTTCTCCTTTATTTGCTCTGTTTCCCTCTATTTTTTCTTCTATTTCTTCACTTCCTTTGTTTTCTTTATCTTTCCCATAGTTTCTCATCTCTCAAATATTGTTGAATTCTTTGGGATACAACATTATTTTATAATCAATTACTATTTAAAATCTAATATAATAGAAACTTTACATAAAAATTGATTACTTTTAGATATATTAGATTTGATATACAATTTTAAAAATTAAAAAATGACACTAGTTTAATAAACTAAAAAAATAAAAAATAAACTAAAAACTCTAATCAACTATAATTTTTATCAGTTCTATTTTTAAACATTTTCTAAACTTTTGCTACTTTAATCAAAGAAAAGTCAAAATTATTCTTATTTTGTTATTATTTTTAAAGTTCTATTATTCAACCATTAACTATAAATTATAATATTCTTATTATAAAAAAAGTAATTTAATTTAAATTATTATATATAATTTTTATTAAAAATTATTTGTAGAACATTTTAAATACTAAAAATATGTTGACATATACTGATTAACATTAACAAAAAAAATTATTAAGATTTTATAAATATAAATTAGTAATTATAGTATTTTAAGTGTTGAAATTATATTTTACGAGAACATGTAAAAAATATATTATTTTATTATATTAAATTTTAATTTATTAATTCAATATATAAAATATTAACAATACATCTTATTAGTCATTTTATGAACTAATAGCAATTACTAAACATAATCAAACACTTAATATCATAACGCTGCCAATTGCTAGCTGCGAGGAAAAAATTATCAACTATCAGTTATATCTAACAAATCCTTATTATCTTTGATTAACTCTCTCATATTTTTTTCCGAGTAGTATTGTGATTTTGATTTTCTTTCAATGAAATTATAATACCCACTTTTAGTCATTTACTTTGCATTCGATTTCTTTTTTTGTTTAACAAGTTTAGACAAATCAGTTCAGTGAACATTATAATATCTTTTTAGTATTGTATTATGATGCTGTAACTAGTTTAATTTTTAAGTATTTAAATAATAATTTCATCAGTGAATATAATTATTTATTATTTTATATTTGATAAAATTATCATAAATAATCAATAAATTATAATATAATTTAAAATTTTGCACAACGGTATAATAACCATGCATCGCTGCAAAGTCACTCCCATAACCCTATTCTGGTAATTTAATTCAATATCGTAGCATAATAAGAAAATAACTATTATATCCTATATCTTTTTACCTGTAATACCCTAATAAAATTAAAAAAATTATAATCACATTTTTTTTAATTATTATTGAGCGCCTCCTAACGTTTCAAATAATAATCTCATGAATCTAAAGATAATTTCAATAATATTAAAAAATTCATTAAACAATCAAGTCTTACATTGAAATTGACCTCAAAAAATAATAAAAGGAATTTTTTTTTTTGGAAAGAGAAACTTATAATCATCAAATGACAATTATTTCTTACTTTAGTTATTCATCATAATATTCCTAGCATAATATAAAAAAAATATGGTTATATTCTATTATTTGTTTTTTTCTAAAATACCATTGAGAAAATGCAAAAAGTATACATCTTTCCTTTTTGGTGAGAAAACGGCTACATCTTATATCTTTTTGCCTATAATATGCCATAAAATTTAAAAATTCATGTCATGTCATGTTACAACATTATTTTAAAAATAAAATCACCAGATTACGTTTATTTTGCACTAATCAAGTGCAAATTGCTAATTGCCGTTTAGTTTGGGTTTGCTAATTTTAATTTTAACTATATATTATTTAAGAAACAAAGTTAAATCTCGTAGAGTATATTGAAAAACAGACACTAAAGAAGTTGATTACAACCAGAAAAAATATGCCAAATTCCCAATTGACAAACTCTTGTTAAAATAGAGGAAAGATGGAACATATAAAACATAATGGAGAAATTGAATTTGTTTAAAGATAACCTTTTTTTGTTAGTTCCTTCTTATCAAATACTCCTATCATATCATTCAAACTTTTCGTAGCAGTTGGTGATATCGAAATCTTGGCAATTAGAATTGTTGAAAAAAAGTAGCAAGCACAATGAGATTTGGCGTATTATTAAATAAATATGATACTCATTACCTAAAAGGAAAAGGTTAGACTAGGAACCAATGCCTCGGTACAATGATTTTTCAATTTTTCTAAGAATTACATACAGTAAATATTTTGATAAAATTATAAAAATTGATTATGTAATATTGATATATTTCATCATATGAGATATATATATATATATATATTATAATCTAAGTACTTATATTGTCAAATAACATTAAAAAACTATATTTTATATTGAATATCTAGAATTATTTGATAATAATGTCCATGCACCAACGTACTTTAATATTAGCAATTTGTAATTTCTTTTATCTAATACTATGTGAAATAGTTTTGATTCATATTGTAATAATCATACATAATTTTCATCAAATTAATGAAAACTTACCTATAATTATACGATAAAAGTCGAAAATTTTTAATCACATTAAAATAAACTTTAATTATACAACTCATACTTGCTTTTCTCATAAAATACAAAAAATTACGAGTGCAAAAATATATTAAAAATTAAATTAATTTCTTAACTCAAAATTAATTTTAAGGAAATTTGTTGCAAAATTAGAAAGAAAGTTTTATTTTAGTTCTGTTTCCTTTCCCCTTCGCTGTACCTTATCATTTGTTTGTTTTACATAACAAATGATTGATGGTTATATTAATTGTCGTTTTCTTATTAGCATTGTCCCAATCCCTTATGCGTGTCATTGGGATAATATAATTTAAAACAAACAAGTAAGAAAAATTTTACAGATAATATAATTTTGGAAACCAATAAACATTTTTTAAAAAATAAAAAAAATCTTATTCCTATAATTTTTGTCAAGTTTTTTTTTTTTTTAAAAGGAAAAAAGAAAAAACCCGCAGGGAGCACGTTTTGTCAGGCTCCACTTTAGAAGAAAAAGGCAAGTATAATTGAGAAATATATTACTATACATTAAATACAAATACAAGTGTTGATTAGCTTCTTGGTCCACATTTTTCTTGCAAGCCATGCAACAGCAGCATTAGAACAAGAAGAAAAACAAGAAAGGGGTAGGAATCTGCCCAGAATACTGAATGATTCTTGTTGCTCTGTTTTTTGTCTATCTGTAATTTTTATTTTCTCTTTTCTGTTGATATATTGTACATGTCTATAGAAGTTTTTGTGTAAAGGATCTGTTTTGAGGAGATGGGAAGGCTTTTTGTGGTGAATCTTGAAGGAAAGATCTATAGCTGCAAGCACTGCAGAACACATCTTGCTCTTTATGAAGATATTATTTCAAAGGTTTGTTCTTTTTTCGGTTTTAACCCCTGATTGATTGTTTCTTTATTGATTCAGTGATTTTCTTGTGGAATTTTCATTTGGGTATTTGATTTTGGTTGGTTTTCTGATCTTTTTTTTGGTAATTGTGGGTTAACTGCAGAATCTGATGTGTGTGTGTTGTGGGAATTTTTAATTAGTTATCCATGTGGGAATTTGTTTGGTTCAAATGAAGGATCAGGGAAAAATTTATCTGTTTAGAAGCGGGGATTTTTTAGATTAGTCATTGTGATTATCTGCCATTTTTCATCAGGAGTATCAATTGATAGATTTGATATTTGAGGTTGATAATTGAATAAGCTATGACCTCTTCTTGCTCCAACTTGAAAATTGAGTAATAGATGATTGACTCAAAAGGGGAAACTTTTATTTCCCATTTGACAGTTTAATAATGATGATCATATTGTGTTCTTGGGGATTTAGGCCGTTTGTTTCTAATTAGCTCTTCTTTTTTCGCATTTTTCTCACTAATAAATATGTAATCTGGATGTTAAGAGAATCTCTATTTTGTATAATTTTTGTTGGAAATTGTGTATTTGGATGGTTGATTCTGGTTCATGATTGACAAGTTTGCTGTGGCGCATAGATGTCTTTGCTTTAATTGTAGTGCCATTTGGTGTTTAATGGATTTTGTAAATGATTTTATTGGTCTAAAAAAGTAATGATAAATGGGAAAAATGCTACATGCAGTCTACCATCTAATTTTCAATTGGCTCTCAGCATTGTGCACTTCAGTGCAAGAGTCGTAGATTTATAGTATTACAAATGAACCAATTCAAATGCAGAGTTTGGTCACTTCAAGAGTAAAAATTTATTTGCGTTGAGCGCAATTTAGTATATGCCAACTTTACTACCCCAAACCGTATTGCAGAAGACATATCATTTAAATAGTAGTAATGATGCTTCAAGTAGTATGCAAACGTGGAAAGTTATCTTTGTTAATGACAAATGACTGTGTCTAGACATGTTTTTTAAGGTTCGACAATTCAACTTATATGGATCTACGTATTGATGAAGAACCATAGCCCAATAGCTTAAACGTTTGTGTCAAATGAGGTGCCGGCTTGTTACATTACTATGTTGATCTCACTTCTGTCTTTGCACAAGTTCTGCTGAGGCAGCTTCCTTGTGTGATTATTTATGTGTGGTTGCAAGGGTTATGATAAAAAGGAGATAGACTGAAATTGTGGTCATATAGTGTCCTAAATTTCCTTTAATGTCAAGATGAGGCTCGGTTAGTGATATGCTAGACATATTTCTTGTCGACAATGAGCTTACTGGGGACCTAGACTATATTTTTTTCTGAGTCATCTCTGATGCCTTCTCGCATTTTGCTGCTGTCCGATAAATGTTTTGGAGTTTTATAGGAAGCAAGTGCTCTGACTATTTGTTTGCCTGTATTCTTTTATTCAGTCCTTCCACTCCAGGCATGGGAAAGCTTATCTCTTCAATAAAGTGTAAGTTTTTTCTTGATTCTGGGCGCTTCTTATTATTGGTATCATCAATTTCATTTGGAAGAAACTTAATTTTGGTTCAACAAATATTAAACTTGCTTATACCACGAAATGGCAATAACTTCTTCTGTGCCAATGCCTGCCAAAGACTTCAATACTTTTGAGGAAGGTTTCCTTCTCGGAATTTTGCATTTGAACCATGTGTTGGTCAATCTTGACCTGGGTTTGAACTTTGAAGACATATAGCTATCATTTGCCTCATGTTTGGGGTGCAAATTTCTGATTTTGCAGGGGCTGAGATGCAGGTCTGGATTGAGATGAAGGCGATTGTCATATCGCATTTCAGAAATTAATTTATTTATGGGCAAAGTTCTTAATATTGAAAATTTTTGGAGGGCCATTTTAGGATATGAATGAATGTCAACATGACATGAGATCTTTTTCTCGGGTACATCAGAAGCTTATAAGTGATGAGAGATCTTTAGTCGATATAGAAGTGATCTAGGAAAAGTCTGAAAGGTTTAAATTTTTGCCATCCCCATAACAATGTTCATCCTGGAGTTGACCACAAATGTGGTTTCTTCTCATCTTCTCGGTTTAAGATGCGCATAATTCCTGTAATGTCAAAAGGAGCATAACCTGCTGCACAAAAAGGATGTTAGAAAAACATATTTGTCAGTCCTTGTTAAGGGTGGTTATATATTTCATTAATGATTAAAATCTTGGTGCACAAGAGAGTATTTCTGAGCAGCACAAGAGAGTTCTAATGACAAAATTGTTGTAAGCTGCAGATATCGTATTGTATTTTTCTAGGGCTTGCCATTGTACTCTGAGTATTTCTGGGCAGCACAAGAGAGTTCTAATGACAAAATGTTGTAAGCTGCAGATATCGTATTGTATTTTCATGGGCTAAATGATGGACTAGTTTGATCAGGGTTTATTCGAACGTATGGTCTATCACAAAAACATGATCATAGGGTATGGTATGTTTACAGTTTTTCTTCTTTTAGCTTCAATCATCTTCCCTTATTTGACAGAGTGAATGTCACCATGGGAGAGAAAGAAGACAGAATGATGATGACTGGATTGCATACTGTTGCTGACATTTTCTGCGTTGGGTGTGGATCAATTGTGGGCTGGAAATATGTAAGATTAGGAGGCAGAGATTTGACAAAAATTTCATGGTTTATGAATGTTTCCTTGTTATGTAAGTTGTTTGGATGATTTCTTTCAGGAGACTGCTCATGAAAAGAGCCAGAAGTACAAAGAAGGAAAATCTGTTCTTGAGCGGTCAGTAGCTTACTAGATATTTGGCGGAAATTCTTTTCTAGATTGAAGTGATCTTGTAAATTGAAGTCTTGAGTTTGTTTGGAAGAAAATAAAAACTTAAGGCTATGTGGATTTTGTCGTTGAGCAGGTTTAAGGTATCTGGTCCTGATGGAAGCAGTTATTGGGCCAATCACGAAGCACATGTGGGTGGAAGTGATGCTGACGATCCCTGATTACCCTTCATCTCAATTGTACATTCCTTCTCCTCTGATGTTCTCACTTAACTCTCTGTGAACTAGGAAACCCAATTCCTCATTCAGACAGCTCATCCATTGTGCTGTCAATAACATGATTCTAAACACTGGATTGCTGGTTCTGATCTAGTTCTTGTTCAGTTTCAAGGGTCAGTCTGTTAATAACCTGATTTCATTGTTGAATATTTACTGCAAGTTCAAGGATCAATTAGTATCAAGCAATTGCTATTATTATTATTATTAGTAGTATTGAGGAGGGAATTTTACATCAGTGAAATTCAAATCGTGATGCATACTATTAGGCTATTTCATCTTTTTTTTTTTTTTTTTGTGCCTTTTTAAGTTTGGTGTTAGCATTTTGTTCATTTTCTGCAATTAACTGAGGAGGTCTTATTGCAAATTTCAAGGGATAAATAATGAAATTTAGATATGCAGTTTCCCAACTAATGTTATGCTTTTTTGCTTGCATGATAAAAATGAGGTGAAGTAAACTGAAGCAAGGCCATTCTTTTAGGCCTTATTTGGTATAATCATTACACAGAATTCTATTTTATATACAATTTAATTAAACTGATTTTTTTGTGGTTGAAGTTGTATATTTAGAATAAATTTTAAAATGTGATAAAATACATTTGAATTATAAATAAGTTTTATTATTTAAAATAATTGACAATGTAAATGTATTTATTTAATTGTTTTACCTTTTATTTTTTAAAGGGGCATTTTATTTGAATATAGTTTTTTTATAATAAAATATTATATATAATATTAATTTAATATATATGAGTTTATAATTTTTATATTTTTAAAATGCAAACATTAGTACTTAATGTTTTTTTTCATTTTTCTTAAATATTATTTAGTATTTATTATTTTCATTTTTTTAAATATTAATTAGTATTTATATTATAGTATTTTAATTCTATTAGGAAATTTTATAATGTTCAATTATTTACAAAAAACAAATTACAAAAAAAAATTCAGAATTAACCTATATTTAAATATATTTTAATTTTAATTTTTATCAATAAAATATATAAGTTTTATTTTTTTTAAAATCTATTTTTGGTTATTTTTGAATCCTTCAAAATTTTTAATTGCTCTAATTAGATTTAAATTAATTTTTAGTTCTAATTAAAATAATATTTTTATTTTTAAATTTTTACATCTAATTTTTCAAGTGATATAAACATTTTATTTTTTGTATTTTTATTAATAAAAATGATTTATAATTTCTAAATAATAGAAATTAAATTTAAATTTTAAAAATTGTGAAAAAATTTGAAATCGGTCCAGAAAATTGTTCACAATTCTTTCAAACTAAAGAAAAATATTTAAGAATTAAATATTCAATATCTAATTATTCTCAACAATTAATTTAAATAAGATAGATTTTTAAGTCTAGTTTAGATCTAGCACATACTTAATTCAGTTCTTAGAGTACTTAGATTTAATTTTTGTCAAGCAATATAATGAAAGTAATCCATAATTTATGAAATAGTGAAAAATAATGTTGAAAATTTTAGGAAATTTGGGGCAAAAAATAAAATCAATCAATTTTTCAGCCTTGAAAAATTTCACTCTTTTTTCTTGATTCAAATAATATAATATTTCTTCTAGTTTACTAAAAATTAAAATATATATTTTTTATTTCTTCATTTATCAAATATTTAATATCAAATTATTCTTAATAATAAATTCAAATAACATAGATTCATAAATAGATTCATAAATTTCAGTAAAATCAATATTTTTAGATTTGATTATAAGGGATGGTGTATGCTAGTTTTACCAAAATTTATAGATTTATTTTTTGAACTAATTATTGACAATAATTAAATATTATATATTCGAAAGTAAATAGAACGAAAAAATATTATATTTTGATCCTTAGTGAATTAGAATAAATAGTATATTGGTTAGATTGAGAGAAAGAGTAAAATTTTTTAGATCAAAAAATTTAATTCATTTTAACTTTTCTCAAGTTTTTAAAAAATTTTGAAATTACTTTTTATTATTTTAGAAATTATAATTATTTTTATTAACATAAAAATATAAAAAATAATTTATTTGATTAAATATTAAATCTAAATAGTCTTAAAAATAAAAATTGTGAAAAAATTTGAAATCAGTCCAGAAAATTGTTCACAATTCTTTCAAACTAAAGAAAAATATTTAAAAATTAAATATTCAATATCTAATTATTCTCAACAATTAATTTAAATAATATAGATTTTTAAGTCTAGTTTAAGTCTAGCACATACTTAATTTAGTTCTTATAGTACATACTTAATTTAGTTCTTAGAGTACTTAGATTTAATTTTTGTCAAGCAATATAATGAAAATAATCCATAATTTATGAAATAGTGAAAAATAATGTTGAAAATTTTAGGAAATTTGGGGAAAAAATGAAATCAATCAATTTTTCAGCCTTGAAAAATTTCACTCTTTTTTCTAGGTTCAAATAATATAATATTTCTTCTAATTTACTAAGAATTAAAATATATATTTTTTATTTTTTCATTTATCAAATATTTAATATCAAATTATTCTTAATAATAAATTCAAATAACATAGATTCATAAATTTCAGTAAAATTAATATTTTTAGATTTGATTATAAGGGGATGGTGTATGCTAGTTTTACCAAAATTTATAAATTTATTTTTTGAACCAATTATTGACAATATTTAAATATTATATATTTGAAAGTAAATAGAACAAAAAAATATTATATTTTGGTCCTTAGTGAATTAAAAGAAATAGTATATTGGTTATATTGAGAGAAAGAGTAAAATTTTTTAGACTGAAAAATTTAATTCATTTTAATTTTCTCAACTTTTTTAAAATTTTGAAATTACTTTTTATTATTTAGAAATTATAATTATTTTTATTAACGTAAAAATACAAAAAAATAATTTATTTAATTTATTTGATCAAGTCTTAAAAAAAAAAAATAGTCTTAGAAATTATAACTTGATATTCGAGGAATTGAAGTGGTACTTTTATATTGGATCTACCCTACAAATAATTACACAATCCGAACCTTTTATGCAAAGGTTATAATTTTTTTTTTTTTTTATGATCACTATTTTTTCAGAAGCAGAGATAAAAGTAACTGTCGAAAATTTGATGATAATAGTCATTTCCACTAAGATGTTGCAAGTTTTAAAGCATGTTTGAAGTTGTGATTATCAATAGTTGATTTTAAAGTAAAAACTAAAAGAATTTTTTTAATTAATTATTACTTTTTTCAATATAAATTTTGCAAGTGATTTTTTTTTAAAAAAAATTAATATTTAAAAATTTTATAAATAGCTAATGAATTAAGTTAATATATAACTAAACTACTTTTATAAATATATAAAAATATTTTTAAAATTGTAAAATATTATTATTTGATAAAAAAAAAATCAAATTTTTATAATAGCAATGCCAAACATGCTCTTATCTAAGCCAAATTCGGAAAAAAAATCAAAAATAAAATTTCTATTTTTCAATTGACAAACAGATAAATAGATCATGTTTCCGCAAGCACAAGAGGGTCTTAATCTTTTTCTTTCATAATGCCATTGTACCTTCAATTTAAACCAGAGTTTGTCATTAGTGTATATTCCAACAAGCATATCACATCTCAAATCATATTCCAAACGTATTAAATTAACTTCCACACTGTATGTTACATGCATAAGTTAAATAAGCTTCAATCAAGATCTATATGCGAAGGATGAATGCTAAAAAATGATGGAAAATAATTCACGAGTCTAGAAATCAAGCTGTCTTTATATTCATTGTAACATTCATTTAGATGAAGAAAGTATTCAATATCCTAATTGGGGGGGGGGGGGGGGAGGGGGACACCTTCAACTGAAAAGACTTCAGACGATATCAAGACCAGAGATCTCATTCGCCTTTCTTTTCATTTGGCACAAGAGAAATAATCCACCGGATAATAGAAGACAGTTGCACAAAACACAGAAAATTTTGAGTTTGCAACTGATCATCTTGAAGAGCATAGTCTGAATGGAGCAAATCCCCAAGAAAGGAACCATTAAAACTCTGCAATAACTCCCTTTCAACCTCGACTATGCTAATCAGACATGAGACAGCAGAAAACTCCAACTCCCGCGGCAGATGTATATCTCTCAAGATGATGATGATGAGATCATCCCATAGAATCAATCTAGTGAGTAAAGTATCCGCTCTGACAACTCTGCACCCACAACCCTCTTATATCTGTGCAACTGAGATTCCAAGTAATTCCTGGAGCCCAAAGCTTGTTGCAGATCCTTGTGGAAACATAGTGAGAAAAATCATTGCGTGATAGTTGCTGAAAGTGTTGAGCATTTTTTAAAATATTCATCATTTGCTAAAATTCTAAATATCCTAAGTTATAATGAACAAAGTATTCCTAATCTATAACTGCTAATTTTTTTTAAATATCACTGTAAATATAATTGCGAAACACATTAGCTTTTTTTTGCCAAGTCAAAATAGAATTCCAACTTAAATCTTCGGCATGGATCTTACTTGATTTCTTGACTTAATTATGATCCAAATTTCTCAAGTTCTCAAATATAGAAACTCCTGTTGCATTTAATTTCTAAAAATATTCTCATATGCAATTAGCTAGAATGTCATCAAATGGGATAAAGGTGAGACTTCTGCTACCCCCTCTAATTCTTCATTTTGAAGTGTAATTCAATTCACTTCATCAAGGAAAAGAACTAAGATAAAGATCCAGTCAGCTGTTTTGGATAGTATTCAATGACTACCCAAATCCAACTATTTTAACACAAAATAAACATGTGATATACACCCATTCTAGCTTACTTTTTAGTGAGGGATATTTTTGTTATAAAGAATCCTATATGGTCACGACTAATGTGTATCACCTTAATTATTCAGTTAATCAATATCTGGAATACCGGCTGCAGAAAGAATAACACAAATGCAGTGAATATTTGAAATGTAGATATAAAATAGAGTTTATGTACCTTGTATCTCACACAGGATCCCCTTAACTCAATTAAAATATTTCCAACATCACCGTTTTCCATTGTCTGACCAATGTTTTCTGGACCTGATTCACCATCAGAACTTTCAGATTCAGGCTCAATAATTTCTTCGCTGTCATCTATTAGAACATCGTTTGGGTGATCATCGCCACTGTCATTATGTTGCACTTCAATGGCATTTTCAGAAACACAGGATGGTAAAGAGTCTCCATCTTGTAGAAGTGCATAATCTGATAAGACAACGTATGGCTTTCTATCAAGCAAAGGCCTTGCAATATTAAAGGGTACCCACCTGGAGATAATAGATCAGGTCAATCAAACTTTGACTCATCAAGGACTGACTAGTTTCAATAATGGAATATAGATACTGAACTTTAGCAAACATGCAGAAATCAGAAGATTTGGCCTTGTAAATGAAACTCAAGCTTGCATTTTTAAATGTAGATAACAATGCTACACCCAGAAATGGAAGTAAAGCTGTGAAGCTTGATAATGGACCAGCAGGATGGTTGGCAAATATCGAAAGTCTTCTTTTTATCTGTTTCGCTTTCCGACCACTTTCTGAGTTGAACCATTTTCAGGCACACTCCCCAATACTCAAGCTGAATGTGCTTCAGCCCTGCCCCCAAGTGGAGGAAGAGAGAGAGAGAGAGAGAGACACACACACACACACACACACACACACAGAACTGTTTGACCATAAATTTCTTATGGGGAGGTTATCATAAGTGATAAGAAAAACAGAGGTCAAGATGGCCAATACATTAATGACAATGATATGAAATCCCAGAACAGGACCCAAGCTTTCTTGTTTAATAGATTGCTAGCAGATGCCAAACAGTTAAGGAAATGCTTGTAGATGACGCTCGCATGAAGATACTGAATCTGGATGCTGTACCCAGAAATTTGGGACTAATCCTGCTAGTTCAGAAACAACAAAGTGCCCAGAAAGGACTCATGCCCATAGTCATTTGCTAGATGCAGAAGAGCAACTTACTGGTAACGAAGAGGACAAAGAAGCTCGGATGGGTGATATGCTGCTTTATATCTCATCTTGTTGCAGGAATGAATATAATAGCCAAGATAATAATACTGAAGACTGGGGCAACGCACTTGGTTCTCCTTCACCCAACCTATTTCTTGCAAGGCCGAATACTTGCCTAGTGATAGAAAGGCGAAATCCGGATCCCAGAATAGATATTTACTAGACAAACATTTAGGAAGAATATCTATTACACCGACAGCAACTAGCTTGCCATCAATAAGATATTGTTGATGAAAGGAGCCAAATCCACAAGGAGGAACTCTGCCATCACCAGATGGTGGAACACAAACTAAGGGTGTATCGACCAGAAACCTCTCGTATGAGCCTTTAGTAACATCATTAGGTGTATCATCATGCACTTTCATCTGATATCTTCTATACAATTCAAACTCTTCCGGATCAAAACTGGATCTTTTCAAACGGATTTCTAGCTTCCGCCTTTTTCCCTGAGGATGTTTGGCGTTATTCTTCATACAGCAAGCTTTTCTTTTACACCCAGTGATAGATTCTCTGGTGCTGGTGACGACTTGAGCATCTTCACTAGAACAACCTTGTGTGGTAGATGCATAAAAATTAATGTGTCCGTTGCAAGCTCTAATTGACAACCCGCTAGTTTCTGAAAACTGATTTAAAGAAGCAGCTAACTTTTCTGCAACGACTTTAGGGGACAGAGTATCATGTTCTGCACTGTGTCTTGTGTCCTTCCCAGCTGATTCCATTCGCCTTATAGTGGCTACTATTTGAAATGCAATATTGCTAGAATATATGAGATGTTCTGCTCCTTCAGCTAGCAGCTTTCTTCTGGCTTGTGAAACCTGTTTGACAGAAGCTTTTGGTAACTGTATAGTGCAAGGAAATTCCCCACGTTCAACACAAGTACGGATTGCATTGTCCACTTGATCTGATAAATGACTAGTGATATGCTCTGCCAAAGATTCCTCTGTTCCTGAGCTTGAAACTTCATGACAGGCACAGCTGCACGTACCTTTGCAAATATTTGGATCCTTTATAACCTCCACAGTTTTTTTCATATCCAGTGTGCCATCTAAAAGCCTAGGCATGTAGCACTATCAGCAATCAACACACAACTAAAGTTTATCAAACAAATGTTCATTCAATAACTTAATCTAAGTACAAATTTTAAAGGCGATTGCTGAACTGAAGCATCTATAAACAAAAGAAATCTCTTAGGTTTGCAACTTAGACACTCTTAGATGAGCATCCCAAATTTCAAAGATTAACCAGCTTATATTTCGTTAAGATTATACAGTGACAATATCTTCCACTTCTCTAACATTTTGTTAACATGAAAATTAAAATAAAGAGCTCTTAAATTCTAGGCCTAGGTTCAACGATTGTTATTTTCCTCTTGAATCTAATCCAAAATCGGGAAGTTCAAATTACTTTTATATGCACCGCAAGAAGCTACTGTAACCCAAGACTAACCTGTAATCATGATAATGAACTGAGAAAAAGAAGGTGTACCTCTGCATTCTCCTGAAGACACGGAGTTGTTCCTTCGAAGGGGTAAAATCACTTGCCCTCAGTCGAATAGTATAAGATGGGCAGCATGTCTTTTCCATCTCAGGTTTGTAGAGGAAACAGCCAGATCTTCTCCATCCCCGGTCAAGAAGATCTACCAAAGGAACATTACATTAAACTAGAGCTAATCCAACAAAACAATTCCCATCAAATGCAACACAAGACATAAAATTTTATAGCTGCTACCAACATTGCCCAGCAAACAATGACATCTCATAACATTTTCAACATTTAGAGACACTAAAAGAAGGCAGCAGAAAGTCCAATGAGCCCATGTTTTGTTTGCTATTGCAATGGGAAATGGAATGTGATTCTTAGAGTATGAATTTCAGTTTTTTGTTTGCTTCACTAGAAGCCTAAACCTTTGTTTTTTTTTAATAATATTTATATATTTCAATGATTTGAATATTTATTGAAATGATATCTGCTTTTTAGAATAATTTTAGGATTATAATCAAATTTTAATCAAATTATGTTCAGTATAAATCCATATGGAATTCATGTCGTTTTTTGTATTAAACATATAATTCATTTTGAATTTATAGCATTACTGGGTTGTACTTTATATCTGTAGTTTCAATAGTTGGTTTAAAATTCATTTGCAACTTCTATCATTTGACTCAAGTAACAAAATCCTTGGCATACCAAACATGACAATCGTGAATGAATTCCAATAAAATTTTATGGAATTCATTTATAACAAATAAGCTCCTGGTGTGTGTGTGTGTATATATATCTATATAGTCTAATTCTTAGATATACACGTTCATTCCCATCACCAAGAATAAAGTTTTTATCACTGCGCAAAAATGCACACATAATAAGAGGACACAGAAGACACCTTGATAGTCATCAACCGTAATGCTCTGCGCCCATAGACCTTCAAAATTACAAAAAAATAAAAATATTAATTAACAACGCATTACAGATAATACATGATAATCCATGTTTTTACGGTTAATTGAAAATTTCAAAAAGTTCAAAGATATAACAAAACGACGAAAATTGAAATCAAATGGAAAAAGAGGACGGAACCATGAGAGATACTGGTGCGGCCGGTGGATCTACAATAACCGCAAGAGCTTCTACGGCGGCCACAATCGACAACCACGGTTTCACCTTTGCTATCGCTGCTGCTCGCTTCGCTTCTTCTCATCTTTCCTGCCATTTATTGTTTCTCACCGACGCTTCATCTGTTCATTTTCAAAACGGCGCCGCTTCCATATCGAGCGTTTCTGTATCAATCTCGAATTTTGGATTTCAGGGGGCTTAAGAAAAAAGATAATCAGATGAATAATGGAAGAGAAGAAGAAGAAGAAGAGGAAGGCGTCGTAAATGAACCGGCATGAAACCTGTTTTAAGAAAGTTTTATTTATTTGCTTGGAAGTCCTTTTCTTTTCTCTTTTTATATTTTTAGCCCGTTTCAAATATTATCATCGTGTCATATATGTATGTGGATAAATCAACTTTTTTTATTTTATTTTTTAAATATGATGGAGAGAATTTTATATTGTTGGGATTTCAAATTTTGAAATTAATATATCAGTCACAAACAATGAAAAAATATAAACAAATTTATAGAAGTTTGAAAAATAATTTTTATTTATATATTTTTTTCTTAAGGTAGTATTGACAGTTACATTGTACTTATTGTTTAAACATTTTCAAGGCAAATCTTGCTTAAATGTAAAAATCCTTCTAAATATTTTTTCAAATTCAATACCAACCTTAAGTATCTTTTGTAAAGACTTATCCTTGCAAGTATTCAAACTTTTCACTAAAATAAGATGATAATTAACGCTAAAAATAATATCTAACTCTCTATTAGTTTATAGGTCTATCATTTAATCTCAAACATCCTAAATATAAGATTACATTTGAAACCTCTTTACATTTATTCAAATTTTTTCTTTTCTAATGGAATAATTCGTCCCTATGACCTTAAACTTTATACATTTTTGCTTTAAAACTCTTCAACTTGAAAATATAACTTTTAAACCTCTTAACTTTTTGAGTTATGGATACAAAACTCCTATTTAACTATGTTGTAAGGTATATGTTTGACATGTCATTTTATGAGATCGATATTTGATTATGAAATTATTAGTGATAACATGGACTGTACAAATAAAAAATGGCATCGTTCTAATAAACCTTAATTATAACTTCTGTTTAAGAATGAAACTTTTCTCATCTCCTCTCCTTTCACGAGCTCTATTTGTAACATCCAAGTTGTTGAAATCTTAAACCTAATTTCTAATATCATGGTAACACCCTTTTTAATCTTTTATTTATTTCTTCAAGCTCTCATGCCACACTAAAGATCAATTGTATGTTTTCACTTTCTTTGAAGACAAAGAAGGTTAGTTTTTAAACCTACAATCTCAATCTCTATTCATTTTTCAATCTCTACCTTCAAATCTACAATCTCCACTTTAAAACATCCATTTCATCATCAATATTTTTGTTCACTTTATATTTCGTTCATTTATTCTGACAACCAATTTTCACTGGCTAACATTGTTAATTTTCTTAACATTTTGAGACTTTTCAATGAATTTGTCATTATACCATATAAAAAATTTGCAATAGCTACCTCATAAATACCCACCACTACTAATTAAATAATTAAACTCTTTGCCCAAAATTAAACCATTTACCTTTAAATCAAACTCTTTATCCAAAATTATTATACATGGACATGCATAAACATATAACCATTTTTCAAGGTTCTTTCACATCCTAAATAATTATAATGGTGTAGCTATTCCATAAAAACAAATAAAAATTTTATCATTTCATCCAATTTCATTCATGTTAGACCTTCAATTGTCTGTTGAGAAATGTGACTGTGCAACACTTGGTGAAGGTGACGATTGTGATGGTGTCATTTGATTGGGTGACGATCTTGTCACCATTTGCTATTAGATGTTTCAAAACAAATAAAAGATGTAGAACAAATAAAGTTTCACCATTTGTAATCAATTAACCCTAAAATTTAGTCCGTCCTTAAATTTTTTTCATTTCTATTTTTTAATTAACACTATTTGCAACTAGGTTCAAGGGTTATAAAAAATAATATCATTTTATTGCCAACATGGCGTTCCATTAATAGTGATAGTGAGTATGTTAAAAAAGGGCCTTGTAGCCATAACTCAAAAGGTTAAGAAGTTCAAAAGTTAGATTTTCAAGTTGAAAATAGGTAGAGTACAAAGGTCTAAGGATGGATTAGTCCTTTTTCTAACACTTGATAACCTTCTAAAAGTTCTAAATAAAATCTCTATACAAGTTAAGAATTGAAAATCTAACTTTTAGACTCATTTTTTATTTTTAAGAAAAGTATAAAACTAGCATATTTTTAAAAGTGAACAGTAATGCTATTGTCTTAAATGAGCATTTTGTTACTTTCACAAGGCATTTCATTATGACTGTTCAAGCCATTTAATCCTGTAACTCACCTAGAACTTCAAACTTCTTTTTGCACAAGTCATTCAACATTTTTTCATGGGCATTTCACACATGGAGCGAGCATTCTCCCAAGCCATTTTATAGAGTTTTAGACTGTTTCACTTATTGCTCGACTTAGTTCTTCATTCTTCACTTGCATGGACTATTTAACCATTACACAACCATTTTATTAAACTTCAAGATTACTTTAAATGGGTGCCTTCTATCTTCAACCTCTTATTTCACATATGGCTCTTCTTGCTTTATCTTGCATAGCTTTTTTTAGACTTTGTATATACTTTTAATCTTGGCAAATTAATCAATATATATTATTAACTTCAGTTTCAGAATTAATTTTAAACTATTTTGGCCATTTTTTATGTCATTATTTTCATTATATTATATAAAGTTGCTAGAACAAAAAATATTTATAAATAAAAAATTAGAAAACTCAACTGTCATAATAAAAAAAATTTCTAAATTAGAAGTTTAAAACTCTAAAATAAAAAAAATTCTAAATAGAAAGACAAGATCATATAAAAAAATTATGAATAAGAAATTAGAAAAATTTAAAAAATAAAAATTCTAAACTATTTCTAAATAGAAAATTAAAAAACTTAAAAAGTAAAAAATCTAAACAGTAGCCAAAATATTTTGAACAAAAAATTAAAAAAACTTAAGAAGTAACAATTTTAAACTACTTTTAAACAAAAAATTGAAAAAAAAACCTAAAAGATAAAAAGTCTAAATAGGAAGTTAATAATTAAATTAATTACATTGATTGTGCAAAATTTTAAATATATAAAAGCTACCAATAATACAATAAATTGTCAAAAATTACTTCATTCAACTTTGATAAATTTTTTCTTAAAATTGTACCACACAAAATTAAATATATGAATCAATAAACAATATTTTATTATAGTTACCTCACATTTGTATATATAATTTATAATTATCTATTAATTTTATTCTTTTATTATGAAATATTTAATATTATTTATTTAATTAATTATCAGGAATTACTTTATTCAAGTTTAATAAATTTTCTTTTGAAATTATGTCACATAACATTAAAAATATAAATCATTAAATAATTTTTGTTAGAACTAACTCCATAAATAATTATAAGTTTGAAACATTTATTTTATTTTTTTATTTACTTGACAATAAATTTTTATAAAATTATAATAAAATTTTAGTTATTTATATATTAATTTTTAATAATTTAATTAATTATTTAATAAAATAAATATTAAATTTATTTTAAAATTTTTATCATAATTATACAGTGCAATGTGAGGGTTTACAACTTGTATATATATTATTAATTTTGATCTCAAAGTTAGTGTTAAACCGTTATTTACTGTTAAACCATTACTTACTATTTATTAAAATATTGTGTATAATACATCTATATGTCATTATTTTTATATTATGTTATAAGAAATTGTTATATCAAAAATTTTTTCTAAATAGAAATTAAGAAACTTAACTATCATAATAAAAAAAATTTTAAATTAAAAAATAAAAATATAAAAAGTAACAATTCAAAATCATGTAAAAAATATTTTGAACAAGAAATTAAAAAAAATTCTAAATAGGAATATAAAAATATTCTGAATAGGAAATTCAAAAAACCTAAAAAATAAAAATTCTAAATAAGAAATTAAAAAACTTTTTAAAAGTAAAGATTCTAAATAAGAATTTAAAATTTAAATTAATTATATTAATTATTCAAAATTCTAAATATATAAGGGGCAAATGATAGTGCTAGTAGATTATCAAAAATTATTTTATTCAAATTTAATCGATTTTCTCTTAAAATTATGTCACATAATATTGAATGTATGAATTAATATATCTTTTATTATAATTACCTCTCTCGCACACACTCATATTATCTATTTAATTGATTATCAAAAATTGTTTCATTCAAATTTAATATATTTTCTTTTAAAATTGTGTCATGTAAAATTGAAGATATAAAACAATAAATAATTTTTTTTATTACAACTGACTTCGTACACGATTACAAGTTTTGAGAAATTGATTTTATTATTTTATTTACTTGTCAATTATTTTTTTATAAAATAATTATTAAATTTTAATTATTATTCATATATTAAATTTTTAATTATTTAATTAATTAAATAATTATTTAATAAAAATAAAATATATTAAATTTATTTAAAAATTATTATTATTATTATTATTATTATTATTATAATATTGCGCAACGCGCGAATTTACCACTAGAATTATTCTAATGTTGCCAAACATTTAAATTAAATATTGCAATTGTCGAAGTTTTCTTAAGATTCAAAATTTCTTAAAATTTTATTAACATTAAAAATATTTAGATTTTTATGCATAAAAGGCATTAACTCAATTTTGAGGTCAATAAGTAAAATAGCGAAATCTAATCTAATATTTGTAGTAGTAAAAGCATAGAGAACTTCATTCTCTTGGCTCCACTCTTTAATTAACACATTATCTCAAATCTCCACTCTTTAATTAACACATTATCTCAAATTTTATGTATTTTAGAAATCATTTAAAACTCTCAATAATCACTGCCATATTTTCTACTTTTATGAAATTTGTAAAATTTTTACTTTTTTGTTATATATTAATAATAACTACGATTAAAATTTTCATGTCTATTATTAAAATAAGTACGACGTATTTAATCTATAATACTAAATAATACCAAATACTTCTTTCGTTCCAAAATAATTAATAATTACTATTTTGGATATCCCAAAATAATTGAAAATTTTCTTTTTTATTGTTAGTTAATAAAACAATTGTTCAATATAACCTTATTAATTGACATTTATTTCCACACTATCAATAAATTTCTATCTATATTTTTAACTTTAAATTTATATTTTCAATGCATAAACAACATTATCAATACAACTATATTTCAATTAAGGTTTTTAATATACAATGTTAAAAAAAATGAATTGGCATCCTTAAGCATCATTAGTAACTATATTTATTAATATTAATAAAATAAAAAATAAATAGAGGTATTTTAGTGAGAAAGTGGTTAAAATACACAAAATAACTATAATTAACTAACTTTTTTAATTCTTGTGAAAATTAAATTGTGCTAATTATTTTGGGATGAAGGGAGTATCGAAAGTGAAATAACTTAATTTAGTTACATATATAATAAATTATAATTTTAATAACAAAATAGAAAAACATTTCATATATATATGATAAATTATTTGAAACTTATTTTAAAAAATTATGAATATTTCTTAATTTTTAAAATAAATTTTAGTTGTATGAAATTAATATTTACAATTTCATATAAGAAAGATAGATTATATATATATATATATATCACGTTTGACCCATGTCATGACCTTAAATATCAATATTTTTAAAATTGAATTGAGTTGGTTAGTTTAATTGGTAAAATTAAAACTCAATTAATGATTTGGCTTGATGCAATATTAAAAGTTGATTAATTAAAAATAAGTTAAAATTAAAAAACCAATAAAAAAACTCACTTAAGATCAGAAGTTGAATCAAATTGATTAAATCTAAAACTATATTATTTCATGAAAAATTTTAAAAATTTAGAAATTACAGTGTATTTACTCAAAGTTTAAATATTGAAAATATTTTTATTTCTTTTATTATATTATAAGTTTTAAATATTTTAAATATTATTTATTATTTTATTATATTATAATTTTAAATATTAATTATTTATATTTCTAAAAAAATTAAAAAATGACTTATTGATTCAAATCTTTTAAACTAACTATTCCTTTTGTTCCAAATTATATATCGTTTTATAAAGAAATTCTTGTTTCATAATGCTTGATATTTTATAATTTTTTTATAAACATTAATTAATTTTTCAACTTTACCATTTATCTTTTTCATAATAATTATTTTTTAGAGTGCATAATAATTTATAAAAATAATTAATTACAAGTAATATAGTCTTTTTTATGTAATAATACCTATTAAATAAAATCCTTAATTTATATACAAAATTTTAAAAACATTAATGCAATTCCCAATCTAATTTTAAAAACATTAATAAATATGCAAGCATTCAATGTGAACATCAGCCCAACAAAATAAGTTGCTACGTTTTAGAGCATCTTTAGTAATGTTTTTTTATTTTAAAAAATAATTTTTGTACAATAAAAAATATTTTAAAAAATTTCTAAATATAAAAACTGAAAAAAATTATATAACTTCAATAAATTTGTGATATTTTTAATTTTTGTTTTAATTTATTTAAGAAACATTAATATTCAATAAAATTAAATAGTTATTATATGATAAAAAAAGAAAATTTTTGTCAAATAATTTAAACAAAAAAATAATAAATATCAATTAATATCTTATATAAAAATTAAGATATTTTAATGATAATTAGAATAAAGAATAAAATTTAGTTTTCTATATATATAAAGAGTTAAATCAATTTTATACTTTAAAATAAAAACATTATTAAAAGCCATTTTTTTTATTGATTTTTTTTTAAAGTAAAGAATTATATTCCAATGAAGAATTTAACGGAGATGATGCATTTAGATTTCAATCAAGTGCGCCAAACGCCAGAACCAACCCAGGTTGACTTTAATTAATAAAAAGAGGCCATTGGCCTTAACAGCCAGTTTTTATTATCTATCATTTATGACACGGCAACAAAAACAGGTACGGTAAGCGCTATCAAAAATGGGGCAATAGGAGAGACCCATTGGATTATTAAAGAGCCGCAGAACACCATAAAACTATCAGCATCTCCACCGTTGGAAGCCACGCCGCTGCCCACAGTTTCTCTTTTTCACGTTATGGTGTTGGTTTTGCCACACACACCTAGCGTGTAATAGTATAAAAAGCCCTTTAGTTTCACCAGTTTCATATCATTTACTACTACAATTTTTTATTTGTCCATGGCTTCTCTTATGCTACTGTTGTCTGTTCTGGTTCGACCCAAGAACCCAAATCTTTTATTTGCGAATGCGGCGCTGCCTTCTTCTTCTTCTTTTGCGACTTCTTGTGCTGGTGCCTTCTCTTCTAATAATAATAATAATACCCACAAGAAGTCATTCGCAACTGAGACCAAGAACTATGAGTCGGAGATCTTAGTTGAAGATATGGATGAGCCCAAGTTTTGCATCGACTTTACCTTGCTTTGATCTCAAGTTCGGATTACATCGAAGAAGGACCTGTAAATAGATTGTGTTGACATTGTAATTTTTCTGTTTCTAGATAAATTGAAATAAAAGCGAATTGATTTATTTATTTTTTTTTTACCTATAAGAAATATTTAATTGGATTGAGAAGAGTGTTTTAATAGGCACCTGCGCACATTATTCATCACATATTTTGAGTATAATCAAACAGATTTGTAAACAAGTGGAAAATAGGACACTCTTTGGCTTCGGCCAACTGGGTAAGGATGGTTATCAAACGATTTATTGAATTTAGCTGATTTTATTTTATTTAAATCAATATGTATTATTAATTTTAATTTTAAACTATTAATTGTCATTAATTAAATAATTATGCACAAGACAGTAATATGTCATGACTTTATATTATGTTACAAAAATTACCACATCAAAAAAATTTTATAAATAAAAAATTAAAAAACTCAACTACAATATAAAAAATAAATATTTCAAATAGAAAATTTTAAAAAAATTCAAAAAACATATAATATAAAAAATGTTGAACAAAAATAAAAAAATTTTAAAATAAAAATTTTAAATAAAAAATTAAAATTAATTATATTAATTATTCACAATTTTAAGTATATAGGCAAACGGTAATATAATATATTGTCAGAAATTATATTATTTAAATTTAATAGAATTTTTATTGAAATTGTATTACATAATATTGAAGAAGGTATGAATTAATATACAATATTTTGTTGCAATTACTTTACATATGCATATATAGCTTGTAATTATTTATTAATTTTGTTTTGAATATGAAATAATTAATATTATTTATTTGATTGATTATCCTAAATTATTTAATTCAAATTTAATATATTTCTCTTAAAATTATACAACATAAGATTAAATGTATACATTAATAAACAATTTTTTGTTACAATTAACTCCAAATATAATTATAAATTTGAGAAATTTATTTTATTATTTTATTTACTTAATAATAACTTTTATGAAGTAATTATTAAATTTTAGTTATTATTAAATTCAATCATTCAACTGATTAATTAATTATTTAAGAAAATAAATATTAAAATTATTTAAAATTTATTATTATAATTATACTACGTAATGCACGAGTTTGAAACTAGTATAAACTAGTTGTGAATTTATGCATTGTACAGTATGATTATAATAATAAATTTTAAATAAATTTAATATTTATTTTATTAAATATAATTAGTTAATTAGTTAAATAATTAAAAATTATATATAATTAAAATTTAATTATTATTTGAAAAAGAAATTATGAAGTACATAAAATAATAAAATAAAATTTTTAAAACTTATAATTATACAAGGAGTTAATTATAACAAAAAATTATTTAAGAGAAAATTTATTAAATTTGAATGAAATATTTTTTGATGACCAATTAAATAAATAATATTTAAATATTTTATAATAAAATAAAATTAATAAATAATTACAAATTATATATATATTTGTGAACTAATTATAACAAAAGATTATCTTTATTCTTATATAATATAATTCTAAAAGAAAATTTATTAAAGTTGAATGAAATTATTGTTGACAATCTATTACACTGTTGTTTGCTATTATATACTTAGAATTTTGAATAATCAATAAATTAATTTAAATTTTAGTTCCTTATTTAAAATTTTACTTTTTGTGCTTTTCTAATATTTTGTTTAGAAGTAGTTTATATTTTTACTTTTTAGAATTTTTATTCATAATATTTTGACTTCTTATTTAGAATGATTACTTTTTAACTTTTTCTAATTTCCTATATAAGAGTGATTTAAAAGTTTACTTTTTAAATTTTTTAATTTCCTATTCAAAATATTTTTTTATATAATCTTGACTTAAATTTTTACATTTCAGATTTTTTAATTTCTAATTTAGATTTTTTTTATTATGGTAGGTGAGTTTTCTAATTTTTTTATTTAGAATTTTTTTGATATGACAATTTTATATAGTTTAATATAAAATAATGACACATTACTATATAATATAATATAATATAATATAAAATAAGGATAGATTGCTATATTATACACAATTATTTGATAAATGACAATCAATAGTTTAAAAATAACTCTAAGACTAAAATTAATAATATAAATTGATTAGTTTTGATTCATATTTTTTAAAAAATCATTAAATTTGGTTCAATTTTTAAATAAAAAATTTTGATTGAATTGAATATAATTGAATTTATTTAAAATTAAATTGAATAGATTAAATTTAAATTAAATCAAATTAGGATAGATCTAATTCTATTTAAAAAATTATTACTTATATTAAAATATATTATAAAAACTATTATTTTTTAAAATTTGATTCAAAGTGAATCAAACTATAATTAAATGAAACTAATTAATTAAATTTGATTCGTAAATTAATTTAATATGATTTAATTTATATTTAAAATTTTGATTTTTTTTGATTTTGTTCTATCCAATTCAAATCAATATATATCTCTAGAGTATTATTTATGGGATTTTTATTTTCCAATTTAAATTCTTCCACTTTCTTATAATTCATTAAAATATGAAAAATAGTTGTTTGTTTTTCTTCTAAATAGAAGATAGTTTAAATTAATTTTTTGTCTTTGAAAAATAAAATAATATGTATTGAATTAAAATTCTATTTTTAGAGCTTATTTAACTTAACTGTCCTTATTAGTTATTACTATTATTGTTGTTATTGTTATTTATATTTGATTGATATTGAATATTTGATAAAATTATAATTATTTATAATTATATATATATATATATAATTTAAATTTTGAAAATAAATATTATTTCTCTATGCATTAAATGTTTTTTAAAAATAAAAATAATATGTTAAGCATTAATCATTGATATTATATTAATTTTTATTTAAAAATAAAAACAATACATTAGTCATTTATAATAAATGGTAGTAAAATTAAAAATAAATATGAAATAAGATTTGAAAGATATATTTATCTTTTTACTTAAAAAGATGCATTTGATATAAAGGAAAAAAGATAACAGTTTAAGAGTTAATTGTTAACCTTATTTCACATTGTTTGGAACACATTTTATTTAAAAGATTAATGATTAGTAAATTATTACTAATGTGCCAAATTATTAATGTAATGATATTACTATAGTAAAAGTGTCGTTGATGTGCTATAAAAAATATTACTAATAAAATAATTATTTATAGCATGCAAATATTAGAATAAAATATTAAATCAATATCAAAATATTATTACTAATTATAGTTGTCATATCATTATTAATATAAGTAAATGATATTAAATAATATAAATATAAATAATTTAGTATCAATCTTATTATATTTTTAATATAATATCAAACATATTTAATTATTAGTCCTTTGATATTTTATTTTTCTTCTTTATTCCCTTAATTATCATATCTTCATTATTATGTTTATAATTATTAATTTTCATTCCTTTAACCCATACCAAAAGCTTTCTAAACAGAAAGTGACTTCCCTTTTAAAAAAAATTAATCAAATCCTTCTTTTTTTCTAAAAAGAAAAAAAGTGAATCAAACACCCCTTATTGAGCCGTGCATTAATATATGATTTACATATAATTCATTTCATCAAGAATTGCCTTTAACAAAGGCAGTAAGGCATATGACTGGGTTTCTGTACAATCCCTTAAAACAGCTCAAGTGATCATTTTCTTTTCCCTCCACAATTTAACCTCCATGTGAAGGTATCCATATGAAGAAGCAAATCTGATGAACAAGTCAAGGCATATATTAACAACACTGATTCTTACTAAAGCCTATAGTACCATTAACTAATGTTTATAACTTCCATGGATAGTGCTGCTGATGTAAAGCAACTCAACTCAAACATCAGAAATGTCCATTCTTTCTCTAGGCATTGCTGCGGAACAAGCAATTCCAACTCTGAATATAGAAGCCAAGCAATTTCTAGTGTGCCTTTTGTCATCTTCTTGAAGAAGAATAGGTTCAGCTATATTTTGTACTTGTTCGTGTAATAATGCCATCTTGACATAGTTGTGAAGGTCTAAACTATTCTTGAACATGTCATCAGTGGGCGTTTTCCCTGAGAACGTCTCTAGTAGAAGAATCCCATAGCTGTAAACATCACCATTTTTTGATGCCTTACTTCCCATTCCATACTCTGCCATTCAAAAATTTCGTGTTACTTGAGAAAAAACATAGAGAAGTTGAACTTTATATAGGCACAGAATCAAATACTTAGATATGGTCATTACCCGGAGCAGCATACTCTACAATTCCTTTTATTCCAATTGAGCTAGTTTCGATATGAACTGAGGATTCTGAAAGGAATCTTGCTATTCCAAAATCACCTAGATGAGCAGCCATTTGATCATCAAGCAGAACATTACTTGGCTTCACATCACAGTGAATTACTGGCGTTTGACAATGGTGATGAAGATAATCCAATGCAGAGGCTACATCGATAGCAATGTTCAATCTTTGAGAAAGAGTTGAATATTGTTGCTCGTCTTGCCCAAATCCTGCCTCCGAAAATGGATACAAACATGTATCCAAATTCCCATCAGGCATGTATGTACATGCTAAAGCCTTCAAGTCATTTCCTTACAAATCAATGCTTGAACAAGAACTAATATTCTAACAACATTTCGATGGCAAATATTCCTCAAGGCTTCACATTCTGCCATAAAGCTCTTGGATGCTCTAAAATGTTGCAAGGTGAATACCTTTACGGCAAGCATCATTCCATCCTCATCAAGAGTTCCTTTGTAGACACTACCAAAACCGCCACTGCCTATTATATTAGCTGGAGAGAAGGCATCAGTTGCTTTATGCAGCATTTCATAGGATACTCTCAGTATTAGGGAGTCCTTTGATGACGATTCTGCAGATTGATCTTTAGCTTTCCTTTTCGACAAACAAAGCCAAACAACCAGCGAAACTAGAGTGATTCCAACAAGTCCACAAGCTATGGAGATTTTTAGCTTGAGTTAAAAGGATATTTTTATCTTTTTGATGAGGCTTTGTTTATGCATTTTGGCAACTCTAGTTCAGATATGCCTCCACAATGCCTTATATTTCCTGCAACTGATATGATAGTCTTATTTTTGAAGACATCTCCCAAAGGAATGTTACCTTCAAAATCATTAAATGACTAATTCAGATTCTTCAAGGGAATTGTCTCTAAGAATTTTGGAATTCGGCCTGATAAGTTATTGCGCAAAAGATCTAAGTACTGAATACCCTTCAATGAAAAGAATGTTGAAGGAATGGATCCATTGAAGAAATTCCCTTGCAAGTATAACATTTAAAGGGCAAGGCAACCTGAAAGACTGCCTGGAAGTTCTCCAGATAACTTGTTTTCTGATACATCCAATTCTTCAATATTGCCAAGCTTGCCAATATCAGGAGGCAGGACTCAAATCAATTGGTTTTGAGATAGATTTAAGGAAACTGATGAGGTAAAAGTTTGGAAAATCTCTTTTGGTATGGTACCATTCAAATTATTTTGAGACAGTTCCAAAAAAATTTAGATTCTTGCAATTTTCAAGACTAGAAGGTATGCTTCCTGCAATTGATTCTGCCTCAAATCAAGCATACTTAACCGTGACAAGTTTCCAAAAGAAGGCGATATTTCTCCGGATACTCTATTACTTGCAAAAGCTACCCTTTGCAAATTCTGGAGCTCACGAATGACAGAGGAAATACTGCCTGCAAATTGATTCCAAAGCAAATATTAAATTTAATACACTCAAACCAACAAGATTCTCAAACTGTGTAGGGAGAGTTCCTGATATTCGCTTAGATGCTACTCCAAATCAATTGAGTTGTCTAGAAAAGTTTCCAATAGCAACAGGAAACACCCCGCCAAATTGATTTTCCATCAACTCTAGCACTTGGTGCAGTTGGTCATAGACTTGGGAAAATCCAAGTCATCAGCTTCTCCGGTTCCCAAATATTGTAAGGCAAATTCAGAACCACAAGATTAGGCAAGCCTCCAAAATCAATGGACAACTTCCCAATAAAATTGTTCCTGAACAGGTTCAGCATTTCAAGTTTTGAAGCATTGGATAATGAGACAGGAAGAGGTCCAGTAAACTGGTTTTCAGAAATGGAAAGGTATTGAAGCTGTGGAAAGGCAAGTCTAATATTCGGTGCACGACTTCCTTTGAGCTGATTCATTGATAAAACTATATTTATGATTCGAGAAAGATTATATATCGATGCAGGGATTGCACCAGAGATATATATCGATGCAGGGATTGCACCAGAGAGTTTATTGTCACCAAAACCAAGAAATGTCAAGTTTCTTAGTAGGCCTAAAGAATCTGGAATGCCACCCCGGAATATATTAGTACTTCCTGAAAGGTATTCAAGAGATGAAAGATTCCCTCAAAAAGGAGGGACTAGGCCAGTTAGCATGTTTCAAAAAGTGGCTAGTTCTTGGAGCTTGGATAAGCTTCCAATTCCTGCAGGAATATTTCCTTCCTACTAGACTGTTATTAGCCAAATGGAGGATCTTTAAATTGGAACATTGAGATATATATGCAGGAATCTCCTCTGCTAAAGAGTTGTTAGTGAGGCTCACTGCATCTAATCTAGAAAGACGACTGAATTCACAGGGGATTTCTCCATGGAAATTGTTATTAGGAAGATAAATTTTCCTGAGAAAGCTGAGGTTACCAATATGGGGTGATATTATACCTGTTAAGCCTTGGCTTTGAAGGATTAGAAGAGTGCCTCTTTGATCCTGGCTGCCACATGTAACACCTTCCCATTGGCAAAAATGGTGCGAATCATTCCAAGAACTTAGCACTTGAATAGGATCATCTTTAATCCCTTCCTTGAAGGCAAGCAAGGCGAGTCGATCAGTCTCATTGCTTGCAGCATCAACAAATGAGGAAAAAATTAGCAAATTCATGTTTGAAACAAGAACAATAACATGCACAAATGATGTCCAAAACGTTTGTGGATTTGTTTTTGGAAGAAAAAGTTTCATGGTTCTTGCTTATTACAGAAAGGGAAGGTATGGTGTCAGTTGTATCTATAGCAGCAAATACATTAGCAAATGACTTGAAAAGATGACAGTGGATATTTCAGTTGTTTCTTTATAGTGACAGCTTGTGTGGTAAAGTCTTGCACGCAGTTGTGTTTCTAGCTTTCAGATGCTATCTATGGAAAGTTGAGAAGAAAAATTGAGTAGTTGAGTTCGACACTACAAGTGGGATTTGTATTCAGAGTTGAAAATTTGTTATTGCCCAAAAGCAAAAATTATTAATCTATTTAGAAAGAAATTTCATGGTTTGAATCTCATTAATGTAATTCATCTTTTTAGTATTAAAAAAAATTATTAAATAAAACCCATTCACAAACAGATTAATAATCCATCCTAGCAAAATTAAATTAAATTATCCATTAAGAATAAAATGAATGTTAACTCAAATGGCAAGAGGGTGTTCTTCTTCTTATGATCTTGATTTTGAAACCATTGAAATATCATAAAAAAGTAATTTTTATGAATTTATTAACTCAATGTTAATACGCTTCTTAAACATGTCAACAAGAGATATAGTCGGCAATTAAGAGAAACATAGTGGTTCAAATGAATTTGTCATTGCCCAACAAAAAAAAAATAGGTAAGACTTATACACAAAGAAGTTAATAATCAATCTTAGTAAAATTAAATTAAATTATTTCTTAAAAAAGAAATGAATATTGACTCAGATAGTAAAGGAGTTTTTTCTTGGGTTTGAAACGTTGAAGACCATGAAAAAATAATTTCCATAAATTTGCTAGCTCATTAACAATATAGGTAATTTTAAATAGGTCATAGAGAGATATACTTGGCAATTTAAATAAAAAATATAATTGCTTAAATGAGCCTAATCACTATTTAGTGTACTAAATTTTTTTTAATTATAATACCAGTTAAAATAATTGATATTTTGAGATTAAAAATTAATTGAATTGAGCATTAATCGAAATAGAGTGGAAGCCTAGCAAATAAGAGAATACTCCCATTTGGCAGTGGGGTGACTTGAAATTTTTATTAGTGAAATCAAGTCTCTAGCACTTTCCCTTGAGCAATTATAAGATAATTATTGTGGGTTTCAATTCTAATAATGGCATTTACTATTTTCAATTTGGGAGAGAAATTTGTGGAATATTGTTCACAAACATGGATCACAAGCTACTAATTATGATTTTGATCCCAAAAAAAAAAAAAAAAAGACTACTAATTATGTTGGTCACCTGTTGAATATTTCTCAAACAAAAGCTCCTGTTACATTGGAGGATAACACAATTCCTAAAAGTCATGGAAGATTGATTAGAATATGTAACAGTTGGAGAGACTACACAAATTGACATGCCATAAAGCTACCTCACTTTTTGCAATGTGACTGGATTACATTTGAAATTAGCCACTAATAAAACATTATTGACCCCATTGAGTTATTAATATTTCATAAAAAAAAAAATTTTTTTGGGTCCACTGGAAGGGTCATTATTTATTAGAACACAACAAAATATAATACAGAAAATGTGCAATACTTATGTCATGTGCTGCAATTTTAATTTCTGACTCCATTATGATTTTTAAGTAATTTAATGACTCTGTACTTTTCTTTTTAATAAGTCATAAATATTTGGAGAGCAAAGAGTGAATAAGATTCATTATTTTGAGTTTATGTGCTGCAAAATATATATATATATATATATATATATATGTCAGATCATTAAACTATAGTTCACTAACTATTTATTTGTAAAGTTAACATCATAAGATAATGTTTTGCCACTACATTGATAACTAATCTTTGTATATTCTCCTTACAAATATATGAAAATGTATAATATGAATAAATATATGCATATTTATACATGAGGTAATTTTTTTTTAATTGTTCATTTTAAAAAAAATTATAAATATTTTTAAATTTATAAAATAATTTTTACTTATATAAAATTATATTTATAATTTTGTATAAATAAAGAATTGGATAAATTTATAGAATTAGTAATTCAATTTTGATTTTATAAATTTTGTACATCTTTAGTCCACATGGAAATTGATGTTCATTTTTTCTTCTTTAATCTAAAATTTGTTTAAATTATATATATCACCTCGATAAAAAAAATGTTATATTATAGTTAAATAATGTTTAAATTACATTTTTGAATTTATTTTAAATAATTAATTTTAATAAATATATAAGATAAATTATTTTTAAAAATTTACAAGATAAAAAATTAGAATAGTAACTCTTATTAATTTTAAAGCTTCTCATTTTTTTACTTTCCTTTTAACTCCACATAACATATATATTATACAAAAATATATCTAATATAAAACATGAAAATACAACTAATTTTATTATGATTATTTATATGTTAGATATTAAAGCCATAAATTTTCAAACAACTCTTTTACACCATCATAAGCCACAATTTTCAAACAACTCATCATCATCATCATCATCATCATCATTATAGATATAATAGTTAATGATGAAGCAATATAAGTTACTATCAAATTAAAGAGCACATAAAGACACATTACATTTTATTTTATCTAATTTCATTAGATGTTTTCATAAATGTTCAAATATAAATAATTAGAAAAAAAAAATCTTCGACAAAGATTATTCCTTTAAATAATTAATTTCTTTATATATTTTTATAAAATGCTCAAATATTTGACTAAGTTTTCTCTTTCTCTTTTTCTTTTTATATATTTTGTGTTACTGTCAATTATTTTTTTAATTAATGATGAATATTTTTCATTTTTTTGATTTATTTTATTTTTTAAAATAAATTTAAATTTAACTAGATTTACAAGCATAGAATTCGGACATAAATGATTTATATTCTTTTAAATACAGATTTATCAATATCAATATTAATTTAATTTTTATTATTTTATTATAAAATTGTTGATATATGTATATTCTTCATTTGAGAAAAGTTTTATGTTTTGTAATTTCAAATGCTTAAATCATCAAAGACGTTAAAAGACATTAGAGTCAGAACAATGATTAATAATAATCAGTAAGCAGAATATATTTAATTAAAGGTAAATTAGATTACTTACTTAACCAATTCAATTAAAGAATATTGAACAAAGATTAAATTGGTCAACAAAGTTATAAATTTTTATATTTTTTTGATATTTATAAATAAAAGAAAAAAAATATGCCAAAAAAAAAAAAAAAAACTCTTTCAAACCACAGCCAATAGAGAATGGTCCAACTCCAAATAAAACTAATAAATTAAGTCAATTAAGCTAATAGATAATATTATGATCACTTATCTTCACATGTAATGACTGAAAAGGAATTGTACCTTGGATTTTGCAGATGTCCAGCTTATGAGAAGCGACAAAACGGTGTCGTTAAGCTACTTTAATAAGTTGATAAAAGAGTTGCTTTTATTATATTATATTATTAATAAATTAATAATATTTGATAGGTATGCGTTGTTGGATTGGAGAGATTAAAAAATTATATTTATTGTAGTTTGAAACTCGAAGATTCAAAGGTACGTGCCTTTGCGTCAGCTGCAATAAAACGAAAACCCAAGGACTAAACTGCAAACATTCGACAACGCAAAAATATTTAAAATCAGAGGGCAGTATGATAATTATACGATATTGTTAATCCGTCCACCTAAAACAAGATCCCACGAAAAACGTAGCCTTTAAGTGATAGAAAAACAAACAGCACACACAACCACGCTGGTCCCTTCCTCTTCTCTCTTTGACAACATACCTCTCACCAATCCTCCATTTCACCATTCTGCCCTTCATTCCTCGTCTTAATTACCTTCCTTGCCACTCCTTTCTTTCTCTCTTTCTTCACTGTTTGTCTGAGATGTCCACCTCTCGCCTCTCTTGACAACTTGAACTATCTTACCTCTTCAGTTTCTCAACAATGGCGCTCTCTTATCGGCTCCCTCTTCACGTCGTCGTTTCGCTTCGAGCTCAGAACCGCCACTAGAGAATAACTAGCCTGAGTTTTAGATCTGTACGAGGAAAGGAGCTGCTGAAGTTTAATATCATTTGCTAAGCTAGGGTTTGTAGGTTTTGAATTGGTTGGTAGCGTTGGATCTGTGGAAATGAATCGTAGTTTTAGGGCGCAGGAGGCGCAAATGCAAATGGCGACGGTGAAGCAGAGGCAACAGTTGAGGGCGACGATGATGAAGGACAAGGAAGAGGAGCTGGCGTTGTTTCTAGAAATGAAGAAGCGGGAGAAGGAGCAGAATAATCATCTTCTCCTCCTTAATAGCAACAATGGCGAGTTCGATGCTCCGTTAGGTAATTTGTACATGTTTGACCTTCTTTTCGATCTGCTTCAGTAATTACGTAATTACTTGTTTCTTATTAGGACAAATTATTGCTATATTTGTGTTTTTATTTTTCTTGTCAAATTTATTTGGTAATTTTTCAGGGACGAAGCATGGAACTTCGCCTATATTTAATATTTCTTCTACGGGGAGGAAAGCTGGTGGTGCTGATGATTTTCTAAATTCTGATGGTGATAAAAATGATTATGACTGGTAATTGAAAGCATCTCTCTCTCTCTCTCTCTCTTTGTCAATTTAGTGGTCAGTGTTATTATGGGGTCAATAAAGACTTGTATTACTAGGAAAATGAAAATGAAAATTAGCTTCTTTTTTTTTTTAAAAAAATTTTTTAAGTTTTATTTGGGTGCGTTCCTTTAGTTTGTTTATGTCATGAAAGGAAAATTTGAAATTTGAAAATGAAGGGTTTGTTTATAGAGCCACTGGAATTTTCCTTGTAGATGTGATTGTTTGATTAAAACTTTACAACTAGCAAGCTTAATGTTTGTGAAATAGTACTTTCAAATTTAATGTTTTGTGATCATTTTCAAACAATACTTGATGTTTTTTGTACCTCTACACATGTAGATGTGATCATTTTCAAACTATGTTTTGTGGGAATAATACTTTGGTGAAACTTTCGTAACTTGCTGATGGAAACTTGAAAATGATTCAAACTAGCATGTGAAATCTTTATCGTGTTCTAGCTTTTCTTGTATATTGTTGAGTGAATGGCCATATTGAACACTTCCAAATTGGTGCTTTATGTTACTGGAGATATTTTTTAAGTGCCTTCTTCTTCATTTCTTTATGTTTCCCCCTGACAAGGAAGTTTTGAAGGTTTCTGCTGTCGCTAATGAGACACACACACACACACACACAAAGAAAAAAAAAAAAAAAGAGTTCTTTAGTAGATTTTTATATTTTCTGACATCAAGGAAAAATATTCATCGTAGCTATGGGAACCTTTGCTTCAAGTCTTCAACCATTGATACACGTGAGTGTGTGACATGCCAAAGAATGATTCTTGAAGAAGGGTTGGGCCTGGATTTTTTTTTTTTTCTTGTCTTGAAGGGAAGATGAAACTTTATGGCTCCTGAGGCTTGATCACACTTTTAACTGATATAGGTCAAACTTTTTTAGGAACATTTTTTTATGCTCAGCTAGCAAGGTTTTTCATTTACTGGTTTGTGTGAAACTTTTAAAGCTAGTTTTCTTCTATTTTCAGGCTTCTAACACCTCCTGGTACTCCTTTATTTCCTTCGTTGGAGATGGAAGCACAAAAGACCGTTATGAGTCAGATTGTTACTCCAAAGGCCTGCCCCACTGTCCTAAAATCTAGAGTAAGTGCATAATCTTACAATTTTAAGCTATACTGAAGGCACATAATTTTACAATTCTAAGCTGGACAGAAGCCTGCTGCTTTATTTTAGGTTTTATTGTAATGCATTAGTATATTTGATTACAGTTGTCAAAATTGCTTATTTTTCTTGGTTATGGAGAAAACTATATCATCTTTCACTGGTAGTCACTAAGCTTAAGAAAAGGAAAAGTCTTCCTTGGAAACCACAAAATTGAACTTATTTTGTATCTGATTTCTTTCCTTGCATGAATGATGGACTTGCCTTAAATATCAATTCTGCAGTCCCACAAGACTGGATATACTCTCAATATTAAACTTTGGAAGCATTTGAGGATTTAAATCTTTAGCTGCTGTGAAGTTGAGATCACTGAGCAGTTATTTATGAGTCCAAACTGCTGAATGTTTCCCTTCAAAACATAATTTCTAAGTTCATACTGACAGTTTTCAAGCTAGTACGCTCCTCAGTATTCTACATAAAGGGATGATTCCAAGTTAATTCTGTTACTTTTGTTGTAGCTAGCAAACCCTCAGCCAGAACCAGGCACAAGAAGCAACTTAGTGTCAAAACAATCAGCTTCGTCCCCTGGCCTGAACTCTTCTGGTGCAGCAACTCGCAGGCCTTCATCCTCAGGTGGTCCAGGATCACGACCAGCAACACCAACTGGGCGCCCTGCGTTGACCACAGCTTCTAAACCTTCTAGATCTTCAACACCTACTGCTCGGTCCACCTTGCTTTCATCTAAGCCAGCGGTTTCTGCTACCAAGCCAGCTGTCTCTTCTGTCAAGCCTACTGCTTCTGCAACAAAGCCTACTGCAGTTCCTACAAGATCTTCCACACCCTCAAGACCTACTGCTAGATCTTCAACACCAACTGTTAGATCTTCAACGCCAACTGCTAGATCTTCAACACCAACTGGTAGATCTTCGACACCCACTGCAAGGCCTTCTATACCTTCATCTAAGTCCGCTTCAAGGGCATCAACCCCTACTCGACGGCAATCCACTCCATCAAGCACACAAGCTGGATCTGCTCCTCCTGTTAAGTTGTCTCCTTCACTTACCAAAACAACTACCACAACAGCAAGAAATTCAGTGCCATCACGTGGCCCTTCTCCAACGGTCAAATCCAGGCCATGGAAACCCTCAGAAATGCCTGGTTTCTCACTTGATGCTCCACCAAATTTGAGAACATCACTACCTGCGAGGCCACTTTCAGCCACTAGGGGTAGGCCTGGAGCACCCAGTTCTCGATCTTCCTCTGTTGAGCCTACTCCTAATGGGAGACCAAAACGGCAATCATGCTCTCCCGCAAGAGGAAGAGACCCTAATGGCATTTTGCACACCAGTGGGAGCTCTGTTCCTGCAATTAGTCGTGGGCACTCTAAAGTTAATGACAATGTGAGCCCTGTTCTAATTGGAACCAAAATGGTGGAAAGAGTGATAAATATGCGAAAACTGGTTCCTCCCAAGCAAGATGATAAACTTTCTCCTCATGGTAACCTCTGTGGGAAGTCTTCTTCACCCGACAGCTCAGGTTTTGGAAGAACTCTTTCTAAGAAATCCTTGGATATGGCTATAAGACACATGGTATGTATTTTGCCTTAGGGTTGATATCCTTGATAAAATATAAAGCTCTATCTAGATTGTACTCAAAATTATTTCGTATCCTGTTACCATGTGTCATTATTGCATGATATAGTTATGTTCCATATCTTCTATTTCTTGGTTCTAATTAGTTCTTGAACTTTAGTTGAAGAAAAATGTTGCTTGTCTTTCTTTTATCTCCTTATTATCTAATAGAGATGGTGAGCATCAAACTCAGTGGAAAACTTACATTATTAATTTGTTTATTTGATTTGCAGGACATAAGGAGAAGCATTCCTGGTAGTTTATGGCCTCTGATGACTAATATTCCAGCATCTTCAATGTATAGTGTGAGATCAGGGTCTACACGAAGCAGGACAGTTAGTGTGTCAGACTCGCCTCTGGCAACAAGCAGTAATGCTAGTTCAGAAGTGAGTGTCAACAATAATGGTCTTTGTTTAGATGGAATTGAATTAGAAGACGATGGCAGTGAGAGAGCTGGTCGGTCTCCTCTACGAGGCAGATGGCAGTTGGAATCTAATGTATGCAATATCAATGGCTTTTTCTAAATCTCGTCTTGCATTATTCTGTGGTTCAACCAGCTCGATTAGCTGAAGGGCAACATTTTCCAAGGAAGAGAGAGAAACTGACTGAAATCTTGCATGTGTTGTAAAGTTTGTAAGATTGCTTGGCGATGAGTTTGTAATCCATCATCTTTGTATTATTAGGAAAACAAGTTTTATGTCCTACGATTATTCTTGCTCATTTTCTACAAGGTGAGGTATTCACCACCAAAGTTGAGAACTGAGAAGTAACCAAAACCCTTATTATCTAACCCCACAAATTATTTCCATTACCTCTCTTTCCTTATTTGGAGAAATCACTGGTATCTTTATTAAGATTTAAATTCCGACTGCAAGTTGTTTTAAAGATTTCAACTCTTTTGCCAAAGAAAATAAAGAGTAAAGCGACAAGGCATAACAGAGCTTTGAGATCCTGCTAGTTGAAGTGGGGCTTTTCAGAGCACATGGCTTGATAAATCAGCCGTATGACAACCACACGAATGAGTATTGTGCTGGAAGCATTCAATAATTTTTCAGTTTGACTATTGAATGATAAGAGAATAATGCAGGACCGAAATGATGCTTGTTACCCTCTTGAACATAAATGGACGCTAGCCTCAAATTGTGGAATAATTGAGACAAAATGCCCTTTGGTAATCAGTTTCTTGATGTTTTCCGGATGCCACTAAAGTAGAATATAAAAAAGGAAGAAGAAAGGGAAAGTTGCACATGGGATGTAGGCGACTATAGCAAATATCTCTTTGTGCAGTCGTTGATGGAAGCAATCCAGTATGGCATTAAAGGGACAAGAGGCAATTATTTCAATAAGTAGACTAGAGGTCATATGCAATGGACCATTTTATCCATCTATATATTAATTTGAGATATAGCAGTTTAACGATTATTAATTAACTGCAATTTGCAACAAATGAGACTCTCATGGTACTTCATCTGTTTCCAGATGAATCATTCAGTAAGCTGGACCACATCTCTCAACTGAACATTGAATAAATGGTTATTGGACCATAAACCAGGACGATGATGTTTAACAATCCAAATCATTAACTGCTGTCACAAAATCATCAGAAACGCAAACCCAAACGTTAGAAAACCAGATAACTTTAGAATTCCCAGTCACTGCAGCCTTAAATTACACGGTGATATATATATATACACACACACACACACATCAGCGACTTGGATTAATTATTCCAACATAAATTCGAGTTCACTGCAAGTTTTTCTTCGAAGTCCTCCAGTTGTTCTACAGTTTGCAATCATGAAAGCAACCACTTGTCACGGGATAGAATTTTAAGAGCAATAAAATAGGGACATAAATGCAATCTAAATGACTCGGTTTTTTCTACATAGAGAAAACAGAAATATAAACATGTACCCCATGACCATGTGCAAGACAAGCTTGAAGCTACACGGCAAGGGGAAGTGTAACAAAGCTCCTATTTATCTCCCAATACATGTAACAAACAAGCTCGATTCCAACAGCGAGTTTTCTAACAAGTCTTACAAAGAGCTCTAGGGACTCTGAATAGTTGTTTGACCAATGAGTTTAAATAAGAGAACAATCAAGCAACAGCTACAGCCTCCGGAGTGGTAACCACAGCAGCAACTGTGGCAGCAGCAGCAGCATCACCTGTCTTAGCATCCTCAACAGGGGGCGGTGCTGGTGGTGGAGAAGTCTTCAGGTGAGGAGGTGTGCTGTGCTTCAATTTTATAAGTATCTGACGCATCCTTGAGAGTTCAGTTGGTTTGCCTGGCTTTGGACCTTGGACAACAACAATGCCAGGCTTCTTCTCCTGATCTTTCTTTCCTCTCTTCTTCTCTATGGTTGGCAATTCGTTAGGAACGAGCTCAGCTATGGCCTTCCAATAATTCTTATCAGCCTCAGCATGGAATTTCTCCTGGTTTGCCACAAATACCTAACATAGAAGAATACATAAGAAGAGCATATGTTGCATCAGTCTATGTATCATCTGACATCTGAAATAGAAAAAATCTAAATTTTGGGAAGCCTTCAATAAAAAAATACAGATTACACCCTCCACTTTTTATCAAAAAGAATATAAGCATACAACCAAACTAACCGGCTGCAGGAATAACATCCAAACTAGCTAATCTATTTCCATAATTCATGCTCACGCAAAAACTTGGTTAGACCATAATACATTCAATCATTTCCCCCAGTCAGTATCACGCGGTTGTGCAGTTGTTCTTCAAAAATCATGGGAATTGTCCAAAAAAAAAAAAAAAAAAAAGGAAAAACAAAAAAGACGTCTGTCATCAGTGGCCCACTTCCACAATGCGGCAGACAAAGTGCTTTTGATAAAAATGAGATTGTTTCAAAGTCATCAAGCAGCTAAAGTGGTTATAATGCCACAATGACAGGACGGGACAAATCCAAACAAAATTTCCTAATGCCAGAAGACGGATTATGACATACCTCTATATAATTGGACAAAGTCAATCTTGTATTAAATACCACTTTGCATAGCCAGACTAGATAGGACCATGCTTAGTGCAGGATAAATAATTTCTATTATTATTATCATCAATTCTGGTGCCTGAAGCTTTTCGCTCGAAACACAAATACTTTTACCCTCTATCATTACATGTTTAGAATGATTTGCACAGGCGAGCGTGACCCAACATTGGCATGTACTATTCTAAAATTGAGGCCTAGGCTCTAATACTTATTTTTTATACATCGGCAAATAAATAAAAAGAAAACAAATGCTAATAAACAAAATTAAGATTTATGAACCACCCAGTTGATGACAGAAACTATAAGACTGAAAAAAAAAAAAAAAGAAATCTAATAATGCGAAAGTAGCTCTAGTCACTTAGGTTCATGCACAACCAAGATGAAGATAGCTTAAAATTAATTATCATCCAAACCAAATCTCCTACATTTGGTAATTTGCAGCTAATATCCTAATTTATTTAGCTTGCATAATATATCAATCAGCCTAATAAAAGTTCTGATAATAATATGGTGAGAACTGATGCAGAGAAAGTATGCAATAATAGTGATCTTTTTGGTTCCACTATGCATGTTCTCCTCAAGTAAAGCACATCAATGAATACATATAAACTATAATTCAACCACATCAACTAGGACTAATGACCACCTTTACCCCTGAGTTTATTTGTTTTAAGAATTTTACCCCTCACGTTTCGTTTGAAACTCTTTTGTCCCAAGATTTATTCGTATAAAGCAATTTTGCCCCTTACGTTTTGTTTGAAACTTTTTTGCCTCTAAGTTAACACAACCTAACATGTTTGCCATTATTAGAGATGATATTAACTAATCCTGTAAACTTCTATGGCAATTAATTTAGCTGATATTGATATAAATTATTTAAATCAAAATGACATGAAAAATTGAATAAAGAGGAGAAATTTTTTACCGCTGAAATTATAATATGACTGAGTTATATTAACATTAAGGGCAAGAGAGGTTCAACCAAAATGTGAGAGGCAAAATTGCTTTAAACATATAAATTCAAGGGCAGAAAAACTTCAAATAAAATGTGGGGGGCAAAATTACTTTAAACAGATAAATTCGAAAGTAAAAATGGTCATTAGTCCACGTCAACTACCACAGATTAAATTATAATTGTAGCTGCTAAGAAGGATCTAACATAAGACTCTCTTCTACATGCATACACCTTAATCCTTACCATCTTAAATGAACTCCACTTCCACTTATGTACAATAATAAAGTTTGAAACTTGAGAAAAAATACTTTGCATATAAAAAAGAGAATAAAAGATCATAAGCACAAATGTATACCGCCTAGTCACTCACACAATTAGTAGGCGAGAAATTATATGAAACAGAATAACATCATGAACAACTAGCTCAAAAACACAAAAATCAACTCATACCTTCTCCTTTTCTCTGTTAGTGGCTTTATTATTCTCACAAGTCATCTCCCTCTTCCTGTAGAACTCAACCTTGAATTCATCAGCTTCCTGAATTATTTGACTCAAAACCTCTTTTTCTCTTTTCTCCTTCTCCTCCAATATGATAGCATTCTGTCTGAGTATCAAACGCCAACATGAGCATCACTTTATGTTAAATGAAAAACAATTGGATTTCAGCAAATAATAATATCATCAACACCCAAATAAGCATTCGGTATCCAAGCTCAAACCTTTATCCTACATGGAATTCTTCAAAAACCAATATTTATCTATAAATTAGTTAAATCCCCTAATTCAAACAAATCCCATTGCAATTAAGCACCTAAATAAATAACATAATCAATTATGTTATGACAAAAATGTAAAATACGAGAAAAGATTTGAAATTTCAGATCATCTTTATCCAGAAACAAACAGAAACATAGAAAAGGTAAGATCTACCTTCTCCACTCTCTGAGCGCAAATCCCTCCCCTGCACCCATCTCCGACGGAGGAGGAAAAATCGGACCATCGGATCCGGCAAACTCGCCGCCTAATCCCTTCCCATTCTCCTCCGGCTCGAAAACGTCGTCTCCACTAGCGAAAGAATCAAATTGCTGCGAGGTATAGTCGATGTAGCCACCGTTGTCATCGTCGTCAAAGTGGTGAGTTGACTCAGTGTGAGGGACTGAGTCATCAAACGAGTCGGAAAGTGTAGACATTGGTCTCTGTGCCTCCTTTTAGTTGGTTTGTTACACGGACAAGCGTAAAGGTCTCTCCCGGGTCGTTAGCGAGTTCGTTGGAGCGTGATCGATATTATGAGTCCTCTATGTGGGCTGAATTCTTGGGCTTGGACCAATCAACATGGAGTATGAAAGAAAGTGTTGGGATTTTTAAATTATGTGACCCTAGATGAGAGTTTTGAATAAATGTGTAAACGAATTGAGACAACTTATAAATAATTCGAAATCGATTTGAAAAATATTTAAAATTGATTTGATATTAATTGAAAAGTGTTTGAGCTCAAGCTACTTGAGTAATCTAGCGAGTTAAATTTAAGTATCAAAATACTCAATTCGAAAGGATCGCGAGTTTAAATAAAATCAAAGTGATTTTATTAATTTATCTTTTGAATATGTAATATTTATAATGTTACTTAATTGAGGTTAATCGATCCATGCATAATCGAGCTTAATTAAGTTTATTTAAAATGAAATTTCAATTTACAATATTCACAAAAAAATATAAATAAATGAGTTTCATTGAGTTGAGTTCAAGTATTCGATAGAGCTTGAACTCAAGTTTAAAAATTTAAGTTTGTGCTTGACAAGATTTGATTTGACTCGACTCGACTTAATTACACCCTTAATTTTGAAGCAAATGAAAAGAAAAAGGTAATGGAATGGAAATCTCAGCTTGATTAAGAGTTTTTAAAAATATTTTGATGTTAAAGAAAATAATGAAATTATGTTTGAGAGTTAAATTAATTAAAAAATATCAAATTGATAATTTCAATTTATATTGACTTTTAAGATATATATATATATATATATATATATATATATATATAATGTAATTTCTTGCTGCTGACCTCAAATCTAGATTATTATTTGTAGTTATGATGCATTAATGTAATGATCGAGAAAGCATGGCATAACACAATTTATACTCAGGGTAAATTACCAATTTATTTTTTTATTTTGGTGTTTAAACATTTTTTTATTTAATCAAATGTCTAAATTGATAAAATCATTTTCAATATGGTATTTTTCTCTATTCTAAATAATCAGTGGCTCTCACGTGAAAATTCATCTGATCTAATATTAGATTTTGTATATTATTTCAACTAATTATGTATAATTATATAATTTTTAGATATATAATTAGTTGAAATAATATACGTAATTTAATATTAGGTCAGATGAATGTAACAGAGTTATGAATTTTACCCGTTCATATAAGAGAAAACACCATTTTAAAAATGATATTACCAGTTTAGACACTTGATTGAATAAAAAAAATTGTCTAAACACTAAAAAAATTAAAAAATTCAGACACCAAATTTATAATTTACCCTTTATTTTTATGAGTTGATTCTCTTAATAGGAGCTATTGATTCATGATCTTCATCATTCAATTATATCAAAATGTCATCAATTACATTATTAAGATTAGAACTACCTTTCATAATTCATTAATTATTACGTTTAAGGACCTCACTCACATGCATAAATCTATATATATTAGTGAGACGCAATACACTTCAGTTCATTTATTTAATACCATATATAATTTCTACATAAAATTACATTATTCAATAGAATAATAATTTTATCTTTTTCATTTTTCTTTAGAGATAATTAAATTATTTACCAGACTTTTATATATTAATATTCACTAACCTTAATAAATAAAAACCCCAATAACATTATGGGCATAGTCTCAACTCTAGACAAAGGCTAAAAAACTTTTCTTATTTTGACTAAAAAACTTGTCTTGTAATTCTTTTATTTATAAAGGTATTTTCTTCAATCATAATCCAATAGAAAATTCTCATGTAATTAAATTTTTTTTAAAAAAAGTGTCTTACACATATTAAGAATAATTTCTAATGAAATAAAAAAAATATTTTTCTCACACACAAAATAGAAAAAAGTCTTTCTTCAAATTTCATTAAGAATTTAAATAAAATCCTAATAGTAATTTTCCAATTCTTTAGCTTGAATTTAAAACTTAGCTCAAAATTTACCTTCTTATATATAACTTATCATTGAGCTTTTTCTTTGTCACAACCAGAAATGCATGGAATAGGAAATTAGATTAAAAAAAAGAAAACAAAACAAATCATGATTATCACCACTTCTTTATTTTACTTATTTGCCAATCATTTGACCATTGTGTGCAAAATCCAAATTTAAAGGGGATTCAGTTGTGGCTTTAATATTACATAGAGTGGGTTTTGGTGCTACAAATTGCTCCATGGTTGTAAGATTATGGGTTCAAACAACAGAAACAGTCTGCTCATTGTTGCCAGTCTCATAAGCCTCTTCGTGTTCTTTCTTTTCATCCACTTTCAAATCTCCATTATTGCATTGAAGGATCTCTTTGACCCAACCATCTAGCTGCTCAGTAGCTGCCTCATCTAATTTTTTAACATTAAATACCACACAACCAAAGTCATTTCCCTTCCCAAATAATATCATAGAAGAAATATATAACCAAAATTATAAACTATCTATGATCGTTTTCAAAACCATGAAGTTATAAACTAAGTCTTGACTAACCAAGTCTTGGAACAGTGTGGCCTTGGGGATGCCTTATGATTAGAGGGCTGTCAAAGGCAGTAGCAAGATCCTCAGAAGGCAACCTCAACCAGTCCTTGGCTCCTATAAAATGGACTGACTTGACCTTAATGATGTCCTTGTAGGCAACATCACATATGCTTGGATCTCTGAACTTTGTCCCTGATATTGATATAAGCAATTTCATGGGTGGATGTTCCTTCAACACTTTTCCCTGGTTCACCAACTTTGCTGTTTTAATTAACGGCTATATAATATAACTTTGTTCATGCTTTCATGGCCTCAAAGCAGGAAAAATATTATTAAAAAGAATTGCAAAGATTGCTAGTAGAAAATGAAAGGGTAAGGAAATTAAACAGAAAATTACCTGAATTTGGTAGCCAATCAACAGCGCAGACAGTGTTGCACCCTGAATTATTTAAAAAAAAGAAGTGAAATTTATATAAGCATTTGTTTTATGATTTGAGCTCCAATACTATTGGATTAAACTATTAACGAGTAATCAATATTTGAACTCTGAACATTCTGTACTGGAAGACTGACGCTCATGGACTCATAGTTGAGTAGAAAGAAAGAGTATCTAAATGAAGAGAACAAGGGTACACTGCCTGAGAGAAGCCAAGCAAGCCATCAAAAGGACCTTTACTTGTGATGTACCCACACAAGTAAGAGATGCATTCCTCCAGGTTTGTATACTCTGTGAATTCCTGATTATTGATCCATATGAGCATTGACCAATTGTGACAAATAGAAAATTCAGTAATTAGAAGAGAGAAGATAGATGAATATACCTGGTTGTACTGGAACCACTCAAAGTAGGGTGGGGGAAAGATGCCTTCTATTTCAGATTTGCCTCCAGCAGGAAAAATTCCATCTGGGAAATCCTGCATTTCCCCCCATACATATCAACACAATGCAGTTACATTCATGCTACATAGTATATTAATAGTATCTACATTATGTTATCGGTCATCGAGTTTTTTCTTTTCAGGCAAATTTAATAGAAATTCAAACTCTAGATCTCACAGTTTTAAAGATCACTCAATAAAATATCATTAAATTTTTATTACAACTTAAAAGTCTAATTTTTCGGAGGTAAATGATTTTAGCATAAACAGAATGTGGAGAGATATGAAATTGGATGTATAAAGAATTGGCCTAATTCAATAAAGATCAACTTATAATAATAACAAAAAGAGTGAAGTAACATTAACATTACCAGGTCAAATTGAGACAAAATGGAAGGATCCCACTTGCTAATTTGCTTTTGCAAAAAACTTCCACTAGTCCTAAATCCATGAAGGCATAGTATCTTCATCTTCTTCTTGTTATTTTCTTCCATCTCTTTGATCAAACCTCAAAATTTCAATGATCACCTTAATTTAAGACCACCACCACAAACAATGCCATGTGGGTTTTATAGTAAATGAGAGTTTGCTGTTACCTACCACAATGCCTCAGCTCAGCTACCGGCGTTTATGACTTTGGTTGGTACTGCACGTGCTCTCCCCGTGCTACATTTACAAGCTAAAGCTCCAATTGTTAGTTATAGTGGTGAGAAATTATCCCATCCAATTCGAATGGATTGAGTATTACTGGTTCCGTTTATATAAATCGGTCAAGTTTAATATTTAAAATTCGAGTTAGATATGAGTGTTGACGAACTTGACACAATTAAATTTAATATATATTTTTATTATTTTATAATTAATTCTTAATTTTTGATTTATTTATACATAAATATGTAAAATAAAAATATGATTTTATATTAATATACATAAATATGGATAAGAAAATACATATATTCTTTTAAGAAATTATTTAAAAAATTTGATTTGAGTTTATTTTTTTAAAATGAATATATATATATATATATATATATATATATATATATATATATATATATATGTGTGTGTGTGTGTGTGTGTGTGTGTGTGTGTGTGACATAAATGTTAAATAAAAGTAAAAATTAAAAATATCTATATTAGTTTTTGTATTAATATTAATGTTTTTTTTAGAAGACTTTTTAGTCATAATTATATAAATTTAATGTCATTTCTCATAATTAAGTTACAAAAATTTCATTATATATAAACAGATTAACTCATAAGAGAAATTTTATTCACAATTTTTATTAAAATATAAGAAAAGGGATAAACATAGCTAAAACTATTGAGTGATTTTTTTAGGGATAATTACTATAAATCTTTAGACATTCGATATATTTAACTAAGTTGTCTTGACATTTCAAAATTACACTATACACCTCCGCACGATTGCTCTATTATCGTTAAAAAAGAGCATATATCATATTAAAGAAAATCTAGTTAATGATCTTTGTATTTTATTTTAATGATAAAAATACCTCTTGTGAAGGACAATTAATCATCTTCATCCCAACACCATCTCTCACCTCACTTTGTAATTTTTTTTTTGAGAATTAGAAGAAAAAAAATAAAAATCTAGTACATCTAGATTACTACCAAGGTGGGGGAAACCTTATGGAAGTCGAATTAGTTAAAAATAGAAAAAAATATAATATTTAATGCATCAAAGGGTACAAACAACAAAATAAAAAAATACCACAAAAGAAGAAAAGAGAAATTCCAAGAAATGAAATGTGAACAATACATTTTAAAAATCAAATAAGAGATAATATAACTAAAATGGGTAGAGGGAGATAGTGCAAGAAACATTTGAATTAATCAAAGAGTATTGTTATCCGCAACTGCTAATATTTGTAGCTTAAATCACTCACTCTGTAATGGATTCCTGTGCTTTTGGAGACATAGCTCATTTAATTTACCTTTTACCTTTTATCACTATAAGAAAATTTTCTTATTATGATAAAAAAATTTGTTGTGAAATTAATATTGTTACAATATGTAGTTTTATCGTGATAAAATTATAATATATCACAACTTTTGTGAAAATTAATTAATTTGTGATAAAATAAAAATTTGACTAATATATTTATCAAAATAAATGAATATAAAAGAAATATAATAATAACATTTTATTACAAAATCGAGGTGCCAATTTTTTAGCACCTATGAAGTTATAAATAATGAGACACTAATTTTGTCGTAATAGTACTTTTGTCATTATTTTGAATTAATATATAAATTAGTATAAAATTATTTTGTCATAATAAATTATCATTTACTATGACAAAATAACTCACAATATATAAGAATAGAATGACACCAAAATTTAGTGTAAAAAATATTTTCATTATAATTTTAGCACAAAAAGTAAAACTATATATAATGAGGAAATAATTTTGGCATAATAATACTTTTATCAATATGTTTAATTATTAAGATGTTATTAAAATTATTTTATCATAATAAATTAACTTATCACAATAAATTAAAAAATGTATATGATGCTAAATTTTGATATATTTATTTCTTTTTTAAACATTTAATATCAAAATTAAAACACAAATTAAGTACATAAAGTTACTTTTTATTAACATAAAAATTTATATATTCTTAAAATGCTAAATAATATATGCATATCTAATAAAATTTTAAATATTAAATTAATTTTTTCTGATTTTGGAATAAATTTGTTAATATTCTTACTATTTGAAGGTAACGTTTATGAATTTTCATTAAACTTTAGAATGCAAATTAATGAATACTATATTTCATCTTTAAATTTGTAATTGAATATATTGTAATCATTTTAAATTTAAATAAAATAATATAATTTAAAATAATAATTATTAATTATGTGAGAGTTGATAAGTACTTTAAGGACTATATCACGATAAAATTAAATAATTTAAAGTCTATATTATAATAATCAATTGATTTTCAGAAGAATATGAACAACTGTATTTTAAAACTCTGTAGTTAAGTGTGCTAAATATAAAAAAATTCAAATATGAGTGACCATTGGGAAGCATCTCGATCCTACAGATGGAGAAATTCAAAGATGGCTAGTTTCATTTCGATGTTAAAGTGAGATAACTACGTATCAACCAATATAAGGTCAACTTTTAAGGTGGAAGTGTGATAAACTATTATTTTAAAATAGATATGAATTTTTGTAATAAATTTATTTGTCATAAAAAGAATTTTGTCACTAAATTATTGTGATGAATATATTCGTCACAAAATCTATAGTCTATTGTGATAAATATAAATTGTCACAAGATACATATTAAGACAAGGTTGCTTTGACGAATATGATGACAAATTAATTTTGTCATAATGATATATTTATGGTAACAAATTTAATATATATTGTGATAAAATATTTTGTAACAAGACACTAAATTTCTTGCAGCTTACTCTCTCTTTGTTATTTGCCATTGCATCAAAAGATAAAATTGGACGTATACTAAACCCATACAAAATTTATTTCTCTTTTATAGCTTTTCAACTCCACTTTTCCTTTCTTTCTCTTTCTCTCTCAAGTTTCTTTCACCAAAATATATATTAAACAAAAGGAGGAAAACATAAAAAAAAAGAGGGAATATTGTTAGATGCAATTTTTCTTAAATTAGAGAACAAACTTGAAGTTGGTCTTTATCAAATCCTTATTAGAAAAAAACAATTGAGCACAACAAATTCGGTCTTTTCTTCAAGATACGTTTA